>ML977767.1:0-18564 GCA_010015725.1 Amniculicola lignicola CBS 123094 | reverse complement strand
TAAATCAAGAAAAATCTCTATATACTAAAAAGAGAGGTAGAGGAGGTAGGAAGCTAGAGAAGCCCTACCTCTGTAGAGACCTTCACTTCTAGGGATAGTGCCTATATATTGATACAGGCAACCAACCACCAAGAGGATTTGTTAAAGACCCTGAAAAAGCTAAGAAGGTCTTAGATTATAAGGCTAAGGATAAGCAAGGTATCCTTAATAAGGTTCAGGAGAAGAATTAGCAATACAAAAGGCAAAAAGCTGAAGAATCTGCTTCTAAGCTGGATTCTAATAGGATAGAGATTGATGCAGGTGATCCACCTAATTAATCAGCCTATAAGGCCTACGTAGTCTACTTATCAGCCTTTAATAACTAATAAGCCACCCAATATCCACTTATCCATTCCTGGGTACTCAATCTAGCTACTAATATCTATATCTATAACAACCTATCAGAATTTAGATAGTAATATCTAGCCTTACCTAATGATATTGTGCTTATAGGTAGATTAGAAGTCTTAATCTCAGCATGGGGAGAGGTTGATATCCCCCTATTAACGCTGACAGGGATTAAGATAACAACCTTAAAGTATGTAGCTCTTATCCTATCCTTCTTTATAAGCCTGGTATCGCTCTTACGCCTATCCTCATTGAATATCTACTTCAACTCAGGTAGCAATACTCTATACTAATCAACAGATTGATTAACCCAATTAGATATCGCGAACCTTACACAGCTAGGAGGTTACTAGCTTATCTTACATTAGACAGAATCACCTTAGCCAATTATAGAGTTACTAGTACACTACTTAGCTAATACAGCTGGTTAGCATAGGCTATAGTACTCAGCTCAGCTGCAGCTACCTTAATTGCTTACTAAGCCTTAGCTCTATGTCCTTATAGGCTATCTAGGCAGTGAGGCAATTAATCGCCTATCAGCCAACGTTATTGGGATCTCTCTACCAACAGGCTAAGCACTAGCTACTATTAACTATAAGAGCTGTATACGCACTAAGGCTTATTAGATTATCTCAAGAAGATTGGGCTATAAGGTAGGAGCCTCTCGTCTATTTAAGACTGTAGTGATTAACATTATTAAGCTAGATACTATAGGATACAATAGTAATAAATATATATTCTATGCATTTAATCTCTATATAAAGATCAACTTAGTGTATACAATCAGCTTATAAGATAAGGCTACCCTACTTAAGGTCCTTAGATAGCTTAATCAATTAATTAAGCGAGAATTTAACACTACAGTAACCTTTATAATCACTAATGATAAGCGAGGATACAGCCTCAACAACGATTTGGCTTAAGCCTACTGCCTTAAACAAGGTATTAAATTCCAGATTAGAGCACCTTACGTAGTGCAATAGAATAGCTCCGCTGAGCGATCAGGTAAGAACCTAATTAATTAATCTAGATCAATGAAGGACACGTTAGGTCTACCTATCTCCCTATCACTAGAGATCTACATTGCTATAGGCTATCTACTTAACTATATACCTATACGCTTAATCAACTAGAGGACTCTATTTCAGATAGCCTATAATAAGAAGCCTTTAATCAACTACCTAAGGATATATAGCTACAGAGCCTATACGCTCTGTACATAGATTCCTAGAGGTAATAAGCTATTACTAAGGGCCCTAATTAGCTACCTTGTTAGATATAATTCAACTAACATCTACTATATATAGATACCAAAAGCTAGATCAAAAGCTTACTAAGGCAAGGTTATTAGAATTCAAGACGTTACCTTTAAGGAGAATCTTTTCTATTAAGATTAAGATGATTCAGATCAACTCCTGCAGGGATTAGAGCTTAATGAGATTATTAATAACTATAGCATACTAGACCTTATTAGTATTAATGACTTATTAGATAAGGAAGCTGATTAGCTTGATCGTAATACAGCATTAAATCAAAACAAATCTATTTATGTGCTGATGCTTCCTACTCCAGATACCTCTGAATCTCTATCCAATCATCAATCCAATTATCCATCCGAATCTCCATCTGATCATCAATCCGATCATTAATCCAATCCTCAATCTGATTAACACTAATCAACTAGCTCAATATAATCGAGTAATACTCAAGGATCAAGAAAACGCAAGAGACGAGAATCAAATACTGCACAAAATTAAGAGCTTATCAATGCCAACCTACAGCAAGCTCATATCCTTCCTAAAGGATTAGTGAGATCTAGGAAGCTATCTAAGAAGAATGGTAGCTTCTTTATTAATAAGTACTGGTCAACCTATGTATCAGCCTTAATTAAGGTGCTAAGAACTAGATTCCACTAAGGCAACCTACCACCTGAGCCTTATCTCTATTAAGATGTAATAAAGCTACCTACTCCTTATAAACAAGGATTTCTCATAGTAATATATTACAAGCTATCAATAATCAAGCAAAAAGGAACATATTACCTGATTAGATGGAAGGACTTCAATCCTTAGATAAATGAGGCTCTTCCACTTATATGGGTATTCAAATACAAGCTTAATAGTGATAGATATCTCTAGAAATACAAGGCTTGAATCTGTATATAAGGTGATCTTCAATCAACAGCTGAGGATACCTACGCTGCTACACTAGCGGTATAGATATTTAGAGCCTTGATAGCTATCACTGCCTACTTCAATATAGAGATCTAACAGTATAATACTATTAATGCCTTCACCAACGTATAGCTCACTAGCCCTGTGTACTGCTATCCACCAGAAGGATTTGCTAATCCTGATTATCTATGGGAGCTCCACTAAGCGCTCTATAGCCTTAAGACCTTACCTCTACTATAGTATAAGGAGCTTATAAAGACCCTTACAGAGCTCAGCCTCTATAAAGTCAAGGAGGCTCCCTGCCTATAGAGAAATGACAAGCTACTAGTATTCTTCTACGTTGATAATATAGTAATCCTAGCTAAGCCAGCTTATATGGCTGCTCTAGATAACTTTAAGCGCAAGCTCCTACATTAATATAAGATCCAATCTCTAGGAGACCTCTACACCTTCTATAGTATCTAGATCTACTATAATTAATTAATTAGATTAATATAGCTATCTCAGTGATTATATATCAATAAGCTTACTATTAGATATTAATTACTAAGGCTAAGCAGCCAACCTCCATCTACACCTCTACCCCTAGAGGAGCTACTTCTATCTGATTAACTAATAGATAATTAGAATATCTATTAATATGCTTAGCTTATTGGATTAATCAGCTTTGTTGCTACTACTATATAACCTAACGTTGCTAAGCCTTATTCTAAGCTAGCTGAATTCCTTATAAATCCGTCTTTATAATATATCAACGCTGCCTATCAGGTAATCAAATATCTCAAGTAATTAAGAGATTAATTAATCTGCTATAACTTATTAATATCCACCAACTCAGCCTATATATCTGATTATAAAGAACCTGATTTCTATAGAGCTTCTAACGTATCCTATGCTAATTACAAAGCTATATATAAAAGCTCTCAGGGGTATATCTTCTTCCTATTTAGAGGCCCTATTAATTAGAAGGCTATACTACAGCATTGTGTTACCAAATTAACTACTAAAGCAGAGCTGATCGCCGCCTCATCAGCTGGCACTAAGCTTATCTGGTAGTGGAGGCTCTTTAAGGAGATTGAATTTGATCCTAGCAATGAGTAGATACTATACTGTGATAATTAATAAATAATCAGGCTAGTTACTGCAGCAACACCTTGTCTAAAGATATCACTACGTCACGTAGATATCTATTATTACTAGCTCTGACAAGGAGTTCAAAACAATTAGATCAACCTATCATATACACAAACAAACTCTTAACCAGCTAATAGCCTCACAAAGCTCCTGCCTTGACAGCGACATGAAAAGTGGCTATTACTACTACACCTTGATCAATTTCCGCTCAATTAATAGAGGAATCAACTCATCCTACTAAGCTATCTGCTTAATTAATATCCTACAGAGCTATCAGCTTAATCAATATCAATCAAAATCAATTAATCAATATCTATCAAAATTGGACGCTCTTTCTCTACCTTTTATCCTATGTGGTTTTGGAGAGTTTTATTAAGGCTAATATTCATGAAGTATTAGATCCTACAAATATGCTCTGGGAGACGTCCTACTACTAGGGATACCTAGGAGTATAGAGCTAAGGATTACCTACACTATAATGGTAGACAATCCCTACCTGGAACTACTCTACTATAGGCCTATAATTAAGTGGATTACTACTACTACAGCAGGACGATTTATAGTAGCCCTGACCTAGATATATCAGGGGGTAGCCTACGATCAACAACTTAGCTTCAAACTCATTGAATTTATTCAAACCTGGGGGGGTGTGTAAGCAATATCACATGATATATCACGTGATCTATCACTATATGTACCTAGCTCAGATCTCATTAAGATTATTAGAACTCTACTTCTACATATCCTTAATATACCTGTTTACCTCTACTGCATATACACCCTCATTCTGCTTATAGAATAACATGACTTACGCTATTGTTATAGCTTTCTAGGCTTGTAACAGCGATTTTACTGTTCTAGAAGGCATTAGATAAGAGGCGTTAACACGTGGAACTACTGCATCACCCTCTTCACTAACAGAATAGTTAACCCTAGTATTTTGCTAATACCCTCATATGTACAGCTAGGGTAATGTTAGTATAGTTAACTATACGTGTGATTCTTAGTGTACTTTAACAATAGGCTGCTATTAAGTAATATATTAGGAAGGTAGATCTTTAACTTTGCTCTTAGTCCTAAGGGGTAGTAATACGCCTGGTCTGTAACCCCTGGCTAGAAAAAATCCTTAGAAGGTAATTTAGTATTACTGTAACCTAGGTACAGACCCTTAGCCTCTAAATAAAGCCTACTCTGTAGCTTTTTACCCCTACCTACTATAAGTACAGCTATAAGTTTTAGGTCTTATAATAGGTAGGTAGTATTATCCTTAGGTATATAACTATTGCAAAAAGATATATAAAGTATACTCTATAGCTAGTTTATTTCTTATATCTCTATTCTATTATATATAGTTTCTACCTAATATTGCTATAACTTAAAGCGCTCTGTATTTATATACACTGCTATACTCCACCCTATTATTTTTACTATATACTACTACTATAGCAATAAAATCTATATTTTATAGCTTTCTATAGCCTTAGATACTAATTTAAGCCTTACTTATATATCTATAATTACTAATCTATAAACCCTTCTACTCTTTAACTACTTAGTAAGCTCCTTTACTACCTTTATAGCTTAAGCTTATAAGGGCTTTATAGAGAATATAAATGTTATAAAGAAGGATAAGGAAGAAGTTATAGATATTAGCACTAATATCCTAGATATTAACTATTAACTTAGTAACCTTCCTACCAATTAGCCAGCAAAACACCTAATAAATAAATACTACTAACCAACTAAAGAGCCCAACTATAGAGACTAGTCTATCTTTACTACTAGCTCTATTAAGATAGGTAAGGCTATTAAGTAGTAGGACTGTATAGTTAAATATCTATACAGCCTTCCTATTACTATCTATAACCTATGTTATAGTAAGTAGAAGAAGTATAATATACCTGTAGCTAATAATACTACTTTCTAAGTATAGGTAGATTAGGAGTTAAATGCTCTAGAACGTATAGATATAATCTATTTCTTCTTTAATAAGAATACTATAAGTCTAGTTACTATATTAGAGCTAGGACTCTAGGTGTATAGTAGAAAGGTTGTATATTACTACCCTAATAGCTTCTAGAAGGGAGGTAATATCTGTATTATTTGTGAATACTATAGAATCCCTTTTACTAAGACTTTTATTAAGTTGGTTCCTAAGATTATTACTATATTATATAATAAGGGTATATTAAAGAAATACACGCTTCTACCTATTCCTATAAAGATATAAGTTAAGGACTTAGATACTATACTCTAGAGTATACCCTCTTTTCCTATTATCTATCTATTATTTCTTTCCCTACTTTATATTATTTCCTTCTTTAGAGTTGGCCCTATAAGCACTCTTTACTTACCCTCTTTAATATTCTAAGTTTATTCTCTTTTTTCCCTGATTAAGATAATTCTGTAGTACTATATCTCTAGCTTTATTAATCTAATTTTGGGCTTATAGCCTTTTATATTTATTTAACCTATACTAGTCTCTATTTATAGTTTACTTATAGATATAAGATACTAGTAATCTATTATTTATATATAGTAGGGTAGCTAATATAACTAGCTGTTTATTAGCTTACATTAGACTACTAAATAGCAAAGTATTTTGCTACTTATCTAGGTAATAGCTATACTACTAGGCTGTAAGTTACTGTAGTAAAGAGCTTAGGCACTTATATATAAGCCTATACTCTATTTATAAGGGCTAGGCACTTACTCCTTATATAATTATATAATAATAACTTAGTGCTTTAGCTATTAGACTAGCTGTTTTTCTATTTTCTATCTAGTTAACCCTTAGTACTATACCACTGCACCTGCGCTGGGATTATTATAACTAGTACTAGTCTAGAGTAGAAAAGTCTTAATATAAGTAGATAGAAGGTAAATAGTATAGTAGTACTTATAGTAGTTTACAAGTAGGTTGTAGTAGAGGGGAAAGTAGGTAGCTAGAGAGTTATAGGTAAGTATAATAAGAGTAGTACTAGTAAAGTCTTATATAAGCCTTTCCTATTTAGGATTCTTTGCATAAACTAGATAAATAAAACAGAAATAGCTTAGTATAATATTCCTTTATATAGGGTGCCTAAAAGTTGAGAAGGTCTAAAATTAGACCCTTGCTATAAGGGGTATTTTTATCTAAGTAATAATAAGTACTATTGCATATACCTATTAGGGATCTAATTATAATAGATATAGGAATTACTGGGAAGAGTATTAAAGGATAAAGGGTAGGCTATACTCTTAAAGTTATACTACTACCTAGTAATACTAAGTACTATTATAATTAATCAGCTAATACATAGGAGCTAGTTAAGGCTAAATAAATAATAGACTAAGCTTAACTTATTACCTCTCCTACAAACTCAGCCTTTAAGTATCTAGTATTTCTATAAAGTATACCTAGGCCCTACTAAGTATATCTTACTATTATTACTACTTATAGCTAAATAGTTACCTAACTATAAAAAACTGTTTTTTAAAGAGTAATATAGATATAAAGAGGTAGAGCATGCACAAGAAGAAGAATAGTACTAATATAAAGAGGTAGAGTATATATAAGAAGAGGTAGAGTATATATAAGAAGAAGAATAGTGCTACTATAAAATAGCTGAAGAGAGAACCTATAAAATAACTCTCCCTAAGTTCCTTAATACCTGCTATAGCTATCTCTACTTAGGCCTTACTATCTAGACTAATACAACTTTGTTGATATAAGGTAACCCTATAAATATAAATAATAAGCTATAACCTAAAAAGCTCCTTATATAGAAGGATTTCCTAGTATAGTAGGTAGTAATCTAGAATAACCTTATGGAGCTGGGTTTTGCCTTAGAGTAGCACTTTACTTTAGTATATACCTTAGAAGAGTCTAGGTAGGCTATCTAATAAAGAATAATAAGCTCTAAGCTAGACCTGCATCTCTTTTAGCACTATACTATTAAGGACCCTATATCCTTAATTATTAGATAACTATATAATAGCTAAGCCCTATAATAGAAGTTTAGTCTATAGGGTTCTATAAGCTTTAAGAATTATACTAATACCCTTAGCCTAGAGTTATAGCTAGAGGAAGGTATAGAGTAGATATTAATATCTAGCTATTAGTAACAGTAGTTACTATATCTCTAGGCTAAAGCTAAGGCTAAGGATATAATATTATCTAGCTTAATAGATTAGATAGAATTAATAGTAGCAACCTGCGTAGAAATAGTATAGCCCTCCTAACCCTATATAGATTAGTTCTACGTCTATAATACTAGTACGTAGAATATAGAGAATTACACTACAGCTTTTATTATAGAATATAAGGCCCTATACAAGCTACTACTTAGTTATATCTATAAGGGTCTAGAGGATATAGATCTTAATAATATAATATAGTACTATGAAACTAATACTCCATAGACCTACTTCTGCTAGCTAATAGCTATAGTTATTATATAGGTATCTTCCTATATAGTTAGACTTAGGGTAGAGTATAGTTGTATAAGTACTAGTAAAGTATTTATCTTCCTACAGGTGCCTAAGGATCCTAGGATAGTCTACTACTTCCTATCTATCCTAAAGGGTAATATTAGGGTAACTACTAGGTAGGAACTAGATCTAGATAGTATAAATTACTTATATCTAATAGCTATTAGGTAGATACTTGCTTTTACCCTCTAGGCCCTAAAGATACTACCTTAAGGCTAGTAGTAGTAGAATAAGGCTACTACTTAACTAAATAGTTGGGAAGTTGTATATAATAATCTCCTAGATACTATTCCTTCTAGAAAGATACTATCCTCTAAATATTAACTACCCTAGGATGATAAATTCCTCTATATATCTCCTATTTAGCTCTAACAAAGACTAGCTCTAAGCTACTAGTAACTGCAGGATCAACTTAACTATAGTAATAATAGGCCTAATCTAGATACTCCTAGTTGATAGCTATGCTTACTCTAGGCCCTATCTTATACCTAGGCCTAGTCTTATACCTAGGCTACTGCTAGCAGCTCCTTAACTAGTAATACTAGCTAGGAGATATAGTAGTACTATACATAGGATTGCTTATATAGATTAGTTAAAGGTAACCTACTTAATATATAGTATCCTAATATATAAGAATATAGGATAAGCTGCTATTAGATTAATTAACTTACCTTTCTTACCTATATTTAGTAGTAACTTATAGATAACCTTAATACTAATTATAAACCTATAAGTCTACCTAGTATATATAGTATTCTATTCTAGGTTTAATTAAAGTTATATAGGTATACTATAGCTGCTAAGTGCACTCCTATTAATTTTATTTATTAACTTAAATAGGAGGCTACTATCTACAACTACCTCTGTCCAATCTAGAGTATCTATATACTAGTTTATTTAGGAAGTATAGATCTATAGACTCCTTATTACTATAAGGGTATTTGTAAACTTGTTTATATAATATTTCTTAGTTTTAGGGGGAAGCTTATTACTTAGCACCTTACTACTAAGAATAGGTAATATATTACTTAATAGGCTAATTACTTAGCTTAAGTAATATATAAACTTAGGGTGTTGTATAAAGACCTTATACCTTATAATATACTATAGAATAAGAAGACTAGGTAGGTAATAGTAATTGATTTTAAGCAGGCAGAGATTGTTAAGTTATACCCTATCTTAGGACTAATCTCTGTGAATTAAAAGAGGAAGAGGTTAGAAGATAGTACCCCTAAGTAGGGTAGTGCTAGATCTTCTATATTTATATAGGAGAGATAATATATAGCTTTTAAACTATAGGTGTAAAGGTAGTATTATATAGATAGCTAATTAATATATTATCTTACTAATTAAAGATCCTTATTATAATTATCTATTTATCTTAAGGTATTACTATATATTATAATAGGGAGATAGCTACTAATAATATAGGTGCACAGATAAAGATAGAATTACTAACTCTAGTTGCATTTATTACTACGTCTTAAATATATATTTAGGTATTCACTTTTAGAAACTTAATAAATAAGGTAGTAACTATATAGTTAAAGCTATAATAAGGAGTATAAGAGGCAAGTTTATATATAAACTTAGAAGAGATTTAGAATATATTATTAGGGGACTGTTTTAGTCCCTAGGAAAAATCTTAAAATAGAAAGAGCTATATTATAGTCCTAAAACTAAGGAGTAGATATAAGACTATAGCTAAGATTATCCTTATAGTAGAATAGATACGTTGTATTACCTTCTACTAAAGCCTTAACCCTACTACCTAATTCTAAAATATACCTTACTAGTACTAATAGCTATTACCTCCTTCTACTTCCCTTTACTATTTTTATCTAGGTAGTAGTTTAAATAAGTCTTGAGTAAATACTTGCCAATTTAAAGCTATACTAGCAATAATAGACTTAGGGACCTTAGTATTTTCTTCTAGCTTATTAGGAAATATCTTAGGAATCTATGCAAGGAAAAAGTCTAATTACTTTCTATAGAGTTTGTAATAGTTAGATAGCTTAATATCCTACTACAAATCTGTTAAAAACAGAAGATAGAGGGTATCTATAGGTATACTCTAGTATAGTAAGGCTATAAGTATAGTAGACCCTAATATATTGTATATTTTCCCTAGGACTACTCTGTCTTTTTAGAAAGACTTCAATTTAGCTAGTATACTTCTTGAAAGGTTAAGGCCTAAAGTCAGCTTATTAAGAGTAGGCATTATATAATCTTCCTACTCATTAAGTATCTAGTCTTAAGCTTCCTAGTGGAGATATTCCTCTTTAGCCTTACACTAAGAGGTAAGCCTAGTTAGGTAGATACAAGTGGTAAACTTAAATAACTCTCTCCTTATAGTCAAGAACTAAATAATCTTGAAAATCTCTTTATCTGCCTCTTCTAGGCATTCTTCTAGAATAGGAGTTGGCTTATAGTATTATGCAATTATCTAAATAAGATAGGCCTTCTTATATAAGGCTAGCTGGAAGTCCTTACACTGTAGTATACAGCTAAGGATATCTACCTTGTTAGGTAAAAGAGAAGGTAATACTAAGGTAGTATAGATTATACCTTCGTATAGGGCCTTTCTAGAATAGGTATACTTAATATCTGAATAATCTACTAGTTCAAATATATTCTTTAAGAGGGTATCTACTATATTATATAGGTCCTAGTACTATTAATACTTAGTATTAGATAGTATATTAGATATATTATTAAATTTAATATTAATAGATTTAGTAATATTAGGGCCTATATTTACTACCTAGTAGTATAAGCCTAGTTTAGTCTTAACTATCTGGCTAGCCTTATAATAGACTAGATAGTAAGGGATACCCTAGTTATCCAGCTATAAAGGTAATATAAGGGTACTTAAATAATAGATAGCCTAAGAGTAATACTTCTTAATGCTATAAAGTATAAATAGCTCTCCCTCTAGATTTTTAGCATACTACTTATTAATAATAAGCTAGACCTTAGGTACTCCTTTATAGACTAGGTTTATAGAGCCTAGCTTAGTATCTTTAATATATAGTATTACTAGCGTATCTTTTCTAAAGCTAATATAAATATAGACTATATTAATACCTAGGAGATTACTATTATTCTATCTATAGAGGTAGTAACCAGTATATATAAGAGGTCTAAAGCTAGAGCTAAATAGTTCCTTAATAGGTGTAACTAGGCTGATGTAGTATAGGCGCTTCTCTCTCTTAGGTAGGGTCTAAGATAGGCTGTTAAACATTTCCTTTATCTCTTCTTAGGTTAGTATTAAGCCTTCCTATTTAAAGTGGCTTAGGTTAGTATAAATACTAGGGCTTTGCCTATAAGTAATAGATAGTCTAGTAGATATACTTGTATAGTTATATTATATAAGGTACTCCTAGATATAGAACTAATATAATAGAGGGCTTTTAAGATCTATAATATTATATATTATATAAGGGCATAGTTCTTAAAAATACCTCCTCTAGAGTATTTCTATAAACCTTTTATGCATAAGGTCTAGTATTAATAGTATTAGGTTAAGTAGAGCTTATAGCTATAACTATACTAGTAAGGTATTAGTAATAGGAATAGTCTTATAGTAGGTAGCCTAAGACTTTACCTTTATAGTAGTACTTGTTAGGGGAACTTTACTAGTCTAGGTAGGGCACTAGGAGCAATAAGGTAGAGGTATTTACTACCTATAATTAACCTTAACTTCTTAGCTTATATTCTCTTAGTACTAGGTATACTAGCCTTTACTTCTATTTAGGGATACCTCCTAGACCTGTAGAGGCTTATCTCCCTTAAGTATACTACTACTTTTGTAAATATTAGGATAGTTACTATCTAGCTATAAATAAGTATCCTAAAATCTCTACTAGATTATCCTAGCTTCCTAAATAATATTATTAAGAAGTTTACGTAGGTCTTCTAGGTTTAGATTTACTCTATTTTTAATCTCTATATAGTCTAGATTATAACTATTAGGTATATTTCAAAATTAGATATAGGAAATAAGCTATACCTCTACCTCCTTTATAAGCTTAATTCTATAGGCAAGGTTATTTACCTAGTATTTAAGAGAGTCCTAGTCCTATATTATTACTATAGCTATAGAGGGAAGGTAGGTAGAGGAAAGAGTAGTAGTAGGTAGATATATAGAGAGTAAAGGGTAAAGAGTTAACTATAGAGGGTAGCTAGTTAAGGCTTAGCACTAGTAGTATAGGCCTTTCCTATTTAGGAATTTATATATAAACTAGATAAATAAACCAAAAATAGCTTAGTATAGGGCTTATTAATAAGCCTAATAGGATTGCAGAAGCTTTATATTATAGAAGGGTAGTTAGGATTAAAGACAGGATTATAACTATATTGTCTTAGCTTTTAACAAGAGTATATAATAAGCTATTTTATCATTCTATTAAGATAAAGGGGCCTAGTTTTAGATTAGTAGTAACTGAGCGTAGCGCTAAGTTGATTTGCTGAAATAGCACTAACAACCTTATAATTAATCTAATATATAGCGCTAATGCTAACCAAAGAAATAGCTAAAGGTTTAGCTATTCTCCTAATTTCTAGAACTAACAGTACTAAAGAATATAAGGTTCCTAAAGTATAATAGCTCTAGAGATTTAGAAGGTTAGGAGAGTATAAGGTTCTAAAGAATATAAGGTTCTAAAAAGTACAAGGTAGGACCCTAGGGAAGTAGGAGCCCTAGGGAAGTAGGAACCCTAGGAAAGTATATACCCTAGGGAAGTAGGACCCTAGGGAAGTATATACCCTAGGGAAGTAAAAGGATTTTTCTATATTCTTTAGTACTCTACTTCCCTTTTAATGTTATCCCTATTCTAAACCTATTATCCAATTTTTAAGATACTATCTAACGTAACGCCTAAAGCTATAGTGCCCTTCTTACTACTATCTATAAGCGCCCTCTACTAGCTTACTATTCTTACTATAGGCTAGTAAGATAAGTAACTATAAGTATATTAGTATAAGCTATATTTAGAAGTATAGGTTAGTATAATATTAGCCTAGCCTCTATAGCTCTATTACTATCTATACTATATAAAAAGAATTAGCTAGTATCTTAACTAGCAGCTACTAAATAAGGGTACTATAAGGTATAACTTAGTATAAATCTACTCTTAACCTCTACTAGAGAATATTTACAATATAGATTCTAGGGTAGGGGGGGGGGTTTAGAACTCAACTTACTATTAGTATCTATAACGTTAGACTTTACACTAAAGTATATTTATATAGCATTAAAATCACATTAACTCTAGCTTTCTATACTACTAATATAAATAGTTAGTAGTATATATATATACAAGGGCATAGGAATATAGTATAGGTACTAAGTTATATAAGGCTAGTAGCTAATAAAGATACTACTATAGCTGTATTAGGTCCTATAATAATTTATATACAATACTACTATAGCTATATAGACTCTTAGTATTAGAGCTATAACTAAGGTATTCTATACTACTATAAAATAAGGCTCTTATAAACTAAGCTATAATAGTAATAGTAATAATATATTTTACTAGGTAGTAATTATTAGATACTTAGGAAAGACCTATAGTATATAGTGCAAGTAGTAAATAATAAATAAGTAGATATAGGATAGATTCCTATAACTACAAAGTCTAAGTACCTATAATCTTCTTGCTATAGTATAGTTCTTACTATATAGTAAGGGATAGTAGTATTATAGTAGCAAGGATAAAGGGCTTCCTAGACTTAAGCTACGCTTTATAAGCTTAACCTTAAATACCTAAAATACTATCCAGCTAGGTAATCCTATAAATCACTATCCAAATATATATAATAGTAATTAGAAGACAGGGATTTATCTCTAAGAGCTCCACTAGTATTACCTACTCTTCTAACTACTATATAATAAACATTTCTTTAGAATCTATACAAGATAAATGTATCCTAACTTAGAAGTAATTATAATTATTATCCTTTTTATTATCCCCACTAATAAGGAAATCAATTATACTAGCTAGTAAGTAATTATATAAGTAGATAATATCTAGTATATCTATTAAGGAAAGCCACTAGTACTAATAGTAAACTAGGATTTAGATAGTAAGCCCTTTGAAATAAATTTGTAACTAAGTAGAAACTAATTATTATATAGAGCTATAAGTATAAGACTAGCATAGGTTATAGTAAGGATAATTAGTTAAATTAAAGAAGGGTATATAGTAGAATATCTTAGAACTCTCCTAGGCCTTAAGCATATTACTTAGGGATAGGAAGACTATTGCTGGGGCAAGGAGATAATATAAGATACTCTCTATATTAGGTATAGCAAGTTTTTTTACTTAGAGTATACCCTGTACTATGTTTTAGCAGCTCCTCTCCTTAGGCCTAGGGAATTCTTTTGCCCTCTAATAGTCTGTAACTTAGGGGAATAATAGTTAATATAGTCTCCTATCTTTTCTAGGATTAATAGTACAAAGATATTGCTATTATTTTCCTTAATGTATATTAACGTTGTTCTATAAGCTGGCTAGATAACTGAGATCTAGAGGAGTAAGTATCTTTACTAACCTAACTAATAGAGATAGATTAAGATAAAGTATACAACTCTTTTGGGAAGAGAGGTAGAATAAGGGAAGCTAGAGTAAGTTTTAGCTACCCTTATAAGGGGGGGAAACTAGTAGTATTTATACTGCCTATAGCACTTAACACCTTGTTCAAATCTAGTATTAGTAGAAGTATCTAAGAGCTGTTACGTATATAGCCTCTATAAGGGGCTTTAGACTACAATCTTCTAGCAAGGCTTATAGGGTATAGGTACCCTAAAGTAGGGTACTGCCTACTAGTCTAAGGTTGCATGAATTTATAATAGGCAAAGCTATTATAGTAGCTAAGGTAGCTATAGTCTAGATATTAAAGGCTAGAAAAGCTTTAGCCTAGGCATTTATGTAAGGGAAGAACTTAAGTAGCCTACCTATATAAATTAGCCTTGCTATATCTAGCTATATAGGCCTAGTATGCTTAGTAGGGTTTAGCTTTGTTATTACTTATTTATATGTTGTTTCACTAGTACTATAAGTCAGGCTACCTATTCTAGAGGACTACTATCCTTAAATTTACTAGTAATTAGGTGGTAGTCTTTTCTACAGCTATACTCTTCTAGATTATAGACTATAGCTACTAATAGTAGCTATAGGGATATATTACAGTATACTTAAAGGCTATTCTACCTATATTAGTACTATAGCTATAGGAGGTATCTAGTAATATACACTGCTATAAGTATATACTAAATACTAAGGTATATTAATTAGAATCCCCTATAATACTACTACTAATAGTTAGGATTAGTAGTCTATAATCTAATATATATACAGTTTTAGTCTCCTATATAGTTATTAGAGATCTGAGCTTATAGTACCTAGTATACTATCTATATTAGGTTTAAAGTGCTAAATAGCATTAAATACATATCTATTATATAAGAATCCTGCCTTATTATAGCATAGCTCCTAAGGTAGGGTGAAGGGGAGGGTAGAGTACTATTAATAGGGTGTCTCTATAGCCTGGCATAGCAGATATATATAGAGAAGGGTACCCTACTCTAGATATACTACTAAGCTACCTCCTAGGGATATAAAGGGGTAATAGAAGATATTCCTAGCTATAAAACCTCTTTAGACTACTATTACTCTCTATATAAATTTACTTAAAAGTATACTTACTATTCTTATAGCCCAACTTAATAGGCCTTTATTTATAGGATACTATTAGAATAAGAGTTATATTATCAAATACTATTAGAAGTATCCCTTAATCTTATTAAAAAACTACACCTCTCTATAATTCTTTAACTTAGAAATATAATATTCACCTTAGTTTAGGTAGCACTATGTTGAATAAGGCTGTAAAAGGAACTAGTTAAGGTATATACTTTAGTAGAGATTTGGTACCCTTCCTGACACAAGACTTAAGTAGATAATTCAATTATACTAAGTAGTAATAAGGCTCCTGTGATAGATTGGGCCAAAAGAAGAGTATTAACTATATGCTATCCTAGCCTTATAAAAGAGGCTAATAGTAAAAGATAGAAAGTCTAAAGGCTCTAGCATTCTCCTTGTAATACTACTTCGTCTATTATAGATCTAGAAGTAACCTTTTGTTACATAATTTGCACTAATAATATCTAGAGAATTTCCCTTCTATTAAGTATTACAGCTGCTTGCAGCTATCTACTATAGGCTTACTAGCCTTATATCTTATTATAGATATTATTATATCTTAAAAGTAGTAGCTATAGGAGTCTAACATGCCCTTAATATCCTAAGTAACTTAATAATAAGGTAATTAAAGAATTAGCTACCCTAGAATTATATAAGCAGTATAAGGCCCTAGTCCTTTGCTTATCCCTTTCTAATAACCTAGAGTTCTACTAGTGTATTAAACCTAGCTGCCTATATAGGCAGCTGTATGCTAATTCCAACCTAATCTTCTAATATGCTAATTGTAGCTTCTATTCCTATATTAAGTATAAGGTCCTATAGCATAATAGTCTTATATATATAGAATACAACGCCTATATAGTTTTGTACCAAAGGGAAGTAGAGGAGGTAGTAAGCAAAAAGAAGATTAAAGAGATAAGTAGGTAGTATCCTAGAAAAGGTTATAGTTAGCAAATTAAGAAAAACAAGGGATATAATTATATAACATGCAATAAATATAGAACTAAATTCTACTAGCTATATAAAGCTAATTACAAGTATATTAGAGAAAATAGAAACATAGTATATAGATAGACTTATCTATATTATTTAATGAATCTTCTAGGTCTATAAGGGCTACAGCTGAATAAAGACTAAACAACTATATAATTATCTACTAAGAAGCTATACTACATATTCTTTAAAAAAGCTATATTCTACTATACACACCTTAGTGAGCTAGATTATACTTTTAATGTGAACTATAAAGCTCTTAGGCACTATATTACTCTTATATACTTTACTTCCCTATTCTAGATACTAAGATATTGTATTAGCCCCTTTCTTCTATAGTCCTATATATATATATATACCCTAATCTCTATTCTACTCTACTATAAGATAGGGCTTAGTTAGATATAGCTAGCTCTAGGTTTAACCTATATACTCTCTAGATACTAGAAAATTTTGTATATCTACTATAAGAGCTATAATAGAGCTAAACTCTTCTTAGGTATCCTTAAAGCTATCCTTGCTACTATTTAGAGACTTATTAGCTTAAGTCTTTATATAGAAGGTAAAGAAATAGCTAGCAGAGTATATAGTATACTATATAGTACACTATCTACTAATATTAATAACCCTAGTAGCTTGTCTTATACTAGTAATAAAAAGTAAGTATATATACAGTACTGCTAATAAGAGGCTTAGCTAATACTATCTATATTACTAATTAAGTATACCTTATAGTAAGCCCTATTAATGCTATAGCTCTTATATATAGATATACTTATTTATAGCCTCTATTTTTACAAGGGGCTATTATATAGGATCTCTAATAGTAGTATTTAATAGTTTTCTACCTAAAGTAACATAGATACTAAGTGAGCCGTCCAACTAAGTAAGCTATCTACCTTACTAACCTTCTCTACCTTTGTAGTAATCTATCTCAACAACGCAACAAGATAATATTAATATAGAAACTATCCTAGATCAAGAAGTATCTACAGCGTGCTTCTTGCATATTTATAAGTTATAGCCTATCTCTCTATAGTATATATAGTATGCTAAAGCCTACTAGTACACTCCTAATTATACCTTACCCTAATGAATTTCCCCCTCTAGCTGCTACTCAACCTCCTTTTAAGTAATAATATCCTCTCTATCTACCTTTGTTAAGGTGCCTTACTTCTAGATCTACTTCTTTTTACACTTTTTATACTCTATAGTAGCCTTATTTACTCTTTTAAGACTTATAATCCACTTACGTATAAGTATAGCTAAGTATACTATTACCTTAGTACCCTTTTTAAGCTAATTAAGCGCTAAAATAATAGAGGTAGGTAATAAGCTCTAATGCCTCTGTATCCACTTATAGATCAACGTTAATTAAGCCTCTAATTTAAGCGCGTTGCTAGGCGTTTTAGCTTCCTATAGGGTAACCTCTAGTATAGGTAGTATTAGCATACAAAGCTTTATATCAAGCTTTAATATTACTACCTCTAGATTAATTAGGACTAGGCTAGTGCCTTAAAAGCTTACGCAGATATTATCCTTTATAATTAATTAATTATAGGCAGTATAGAAGGCTAGTAGGAATTTAAGCTTAGTAATATAATTAATACTATCTTAGATTAGGCTCTTAATCTAACCCCTATATATACACTTTAGTAGTAAGAAGTACCCTATATTAAGTAGCTATAGGAGGT
>ML977766.1:0-18735 GCA_010015725.1 Amniculicola lignicola CBS 123094 | reverse complement strand
GTTGACACGATCACAGAATCGCGGCGGAACTACACGGACAGAAGTCCCCTACGCCATGATCTACTATCTCCCGGTGACCTGCAAGAACGAGGCCAAAATGCTGTATGCTGGTGCGAAAGAGTTGTTCCGAAACACGTCGGAGGCGAATACACTGTTGGAGATTGACGATGCGGAGGATTTGGATGAGATTACGAAGAAGCTGATCGAGACGATTGAGAAGAGGTGGTGATGAATCGGCCACGTGATATGAGGCGAGAGAGAGGATGGGATAGGCGTTTGGGGTTTGGGCTGTTGACCTACCTACCTACCTACCTACCTACCTACCTACCTACCTAGGGAGGCAGGATAAGCGTCGGCATTAAAGCTTGGTAAGCCATGAACCGAGCATGTTCTCGAAGGAAAAAAAACCACATCTTTTCTGTGATACAACGTCTTCCGCACGTCTTGCCTCATCCATTTCTTTTGCAACGCCCGCCTTCCACGACTTGTCTCATTTCTAAAGCAGCGATGCTTTTTCACCGCTATATTGCGGGTGAATGTCATTCTGCGGCAACGTGGACCTGGATCTGTTACCTTGAAGAGTGCAGAGTACCGGTCGTTTATGGCCCGTTGAGCCTTGGAGAGGGGAGTATGTCACTGGTGCTGGGCAAGGGTGGGTCTCGGGCCTTAGGGAAAAGCGAATATTCGAGCCAATCAAAGGGCCCACGTGTGGGTAAAAGCATGGAATGTCAAAGTTGGGGTGATCGGAGGGGTTTGCATTTTATTTATTGCAACATTCACACTGTTATTGTATGGTTTGGCATTGCGTACATGGTTGATTCTAGCCTGGCGCTAGTTGGAGGGTAGTGGTTCGAGATGCTCTGGAGTAGGTAATGGCCTGTGTCAGGATGTCTGCGAAATTTCTTGCCTTGAACCAACCAAGCTGATATCTTACAAGCGTGTCTTTCTTTTGATATATGATTCCTTCTTTGCCGAGAATACTCTACAACAACCCACTTCTAGGACAGGGAGCAGCAAATGTCGAGACATAGAATATATGCATACAAAGAAGATGACCCGGTGCCAAGGCCTATGAGAGTTAATTCATACCAACAGAGATCTGACAGAATCAGTTCGCGCATAAACGAGGAGCTGAACTATTCTCGAGTTTAACAAAGAGTCCAATAAACGTTATGAGGAGGCCTATCACACTAGCCCTCAGACGATACGTTCTCGCCAAACGCCACCATGCACAGTCTTGCACGTTCTTGGTGGCGAAGCACACGACATATTATATGTGACATTTTGTTCCTCGGTGAAGAAAATATACTATATTGGGAATGTTTTGGGTGGGCTGATTGTCGTATACCATCAGCCGTAGGCTCTCCTATCACTTATTGTGTGAGTATACTAGGCATTTCATAATCGAAAATACACCAATTTGAGAATTATTAATAATTTAACTTGATCAGAATGGACACTCCATTCTAGAGTTTCTGGAGTGCAGATAAGTAGAGGCGGTGAAGATTATCATCAAATGAAAAATATGGGCAAGCCATTTGTCCCCAGTCCACTGACAACAAGCAATATCACTTGACAAAAGGTAAGTGCCGATCTTCAAGTCTGATTGCATATGGTCTGCATGCCATCCTCGGGGTTAAACCGGGAACTAGATGTCTTTGATCCTGGTAATAAGTAAACCAGGTGCCAAGGTCCATTCGATCCCCTTGATCAGTCATGTCTGGCGTATTGATCAAGCGAAATCCTTCTTCTAGGCCTTGTAGGTCGATTTCTATTACATCACGAGTGATCTGTAACGACTTGAATTTAATGTCGCATAGTCCTTTTTGAACCACTTTTCCATCCGTCTCTTGGTTCCCATCGCAGTAGGAATATTTTGTCTTTCCTTGTCTATAAGCTTACGTAAAATCGTCGCTATGCCAGCTGATATTGCCTTCGAACCCAGTTCAAGACCAGCTTGGAAAGCCCACTTGTCGAACAGCATTCTCCCGACTAGCCCAAGTAAGGCCCTCGGTAAATGTCCCATGGAATTCACAGTCTCGTGTTGGGAAGAGAGAGTTAGGTAGATAGGGGATCTCCCAGATATGGTAGGCCCAATTCCAATGTTTCTGGTGACGGTAATTGCATCTTCGGCGGCCTGAACACATCGTTCTGGAAGTCTTTCACGTCCATTGATGATATGCAGTGGTTGGCTCTGATGTCCGGCTTTGCCCCATACATAACTCAGCGCCGCAAATACTGGTGGGTCCAGAGTGCTTTCATTCATGTCCCTTGACTGGACATCAATCAGGCAAATAGGGACATTTGCTGTGGGATGTGTTGAAATAGTGTCGGCTTTGCGTGCGCTGTCATAACGCCATGATCGAATGAGTGGATAGTTTGCTTTGATAGGATGAAGTGTCTCAACTAAAGCCGACATGTTCGGGAAATCGGAGTGAATAGCTCTAAGGAAAAGGAGATCCTTAGAGCCTATAAGGGTTGTGGTAGGATTAGCAACGTGCGAGAATAGACCTGGAGGGAATCTCAGAGGAAAGAGGCTCACATGTGAGAACCAAACTTCAGGAAGCCTTCTCCTATGAATAGCTTTAAAATACGCACGGAGACCACCCGACGTATGGTATCTGTACTGCATTATGTACCTGGTGGTAAATCGAAGTGAAGAAGTCCCCGCACGGAGAATGCGCAAAAGGAAATATAAACTTCTGTAACCTGGCTTCATAATCCAAAAGAATTGGCATATATAGTACTCGCTACCCTCCTCGAGGTAGGATAGATCCAAGATAAATTGGCTACCTGCTACCCAAGTACTGTTGACCGTCTGAGGCTAGCATTCCCTCGATTGGTCACACCTTTTTTTGCGGACCATCAGGTCGTTTTCGTTGTCAAATGAAGATTGTTTGTCTATTATGGTATAGAACCGTGAGCACTGATGCAGAAGGTATTATTGCTGCTGAAAGCATTGTTAAGATAGCCTTGGTTGCAGCTTAAAGCTGCACATATCTGCTGACGACGCTATAGTGTCGTGGCACTTCGTGAATGGAGAATGTATAGATTATATGGAAGCCAAAACTTACTGCAAGAGGCAACGACGGGGTTTGGCATGGATTTCATATTTCTCAACCTGTTCAGATCTATTCTATCAACTGAAAGCCATCTAGGAGTCTTTGTAGGTTCGTTTACTGATCCATGCAACCAAGTCAGAAAGAGTTCGAGTACGCTTATATTGTAAATCAACACGGCGAGGGACTGGATATACAACAACTAATTTCAAATAATAAGGAGAATTTTCCACTCCTGGTCCAATAGCTACGCATACACCTCCATCACTGGGCACATCTCGTCATCAATGAACCCTTCAATCCCACTCTTAGTGTCTTGCTGCAGTACTTTCGCCTCTTGGGTCTTTTTCCCCTAGTAATTTTTACCCACAAAACCAGACCCATCGTCCTCGTCGTCCCCCCATGAACTTTGTTCGTCTTCTCCGGTTGGTTCTGCTATCACTGGGTCTGCAATTCGCAGGGCTTCTGATTTGGGAACTTCGGTCCCAGTTATTTCATCCTGGGACTTCTCGATGCTGAAATCTTCTTGATCTTGTATACTCTTATCGTGATCACTCTCTGCAATGGGTTCTGATTCCAGTTCGCGAGGTGAAGACTGATCGTTTGGGTCACTTAGTGAATCCTCTTCATATGGTATCTCACCAAGGTTCACCTTTTGCTGCACCTTCATCCCCTGCTCTTTTATTACCTCCTTGTTCCTTGTTTCCTCTCTGACTTCATCACTATCCACTTCTTCCTCTACCTTCTTTTCATCCACTATCCCCCGATCCACCTCCACCTGCTTCGCTTCTTTCTCACTGTTTGCCTCATCATCCACCCCATCCTCAGAAATCTCCACACTCTCCACTACTTTCCTCAGTCCCATTTCCCTGTCAGAATCTTGCTCATCCTTCTTTGCACTTTCCTTCTTCTCATCACAGGGCTCATTATCATGATCTTCCGCTTCTTTCTTCTCCTTCTCCAAACTCTGCCAGTCTAGATCAGTGTCTCCAAATGCAGCCTCATCGCTTAGAGCACCTGTCTCCGCCTTACCATCGAGGGTGCTAGTCTCATTCCTGACTGTGTTAAATTCCCACGATGGTTCATGGGGTTCATTCTCGACCAAGGGGATAGCATCATCATCTCTGACCTCTGCAGTACCCTTACTGGCATCTTTGGCTTCACTTTCCTTAGGTTCACCATCTTTGGCATGATTTTCTTTGGTTTCATCATCCTTCTCTTTATCACCCTTGTGCTCTTCTTCTACCCTCGGCTGGGTAGGGTAGCGTAATTTATCCTCATAGTCTCTCAATCGCCGTTCCTGGTCATCATTAGCGTCATGTATGTACGACAAAGTCTCACAAGGACATACCTCAAACGAATCATTCCCGAAGATATACGAAGGCACCGTTTGATACACATCACTTGAGTCAGGTCCGGTCTTCTCACGATGGAGCCGTGAGAAGGTCGGCTGTACGACCCTTTCCCGTTTGACCATGATAGGGGGATCATCACGATTAATATACGGCTCAATCGTAGTTGTACCCGGTCCGTACCGTGGGGGTAATTTTTCATTAGAGTGCATGGGAGGGAATTTGAAAGTGGGCTTGGTGGTTGGTGATGCTGGGGGTGAATCCTTTGGAAGAGGGAGCCGGACCACTACCTTTTTCCCGCTCTGTGAAATGCATTAATAGGAATGGTGGATATTAGGTGTAAAACGTATGGCTTCCGTGCTTCTATCATCGCCGCTAGGGGTGCAGGGACTTACCTTGCAAACGAGGACTCTTTTCATACCTGGGCGTAAGGGCTCAGCACGTAATGGTTGAATGTTTGTCACGGAGATGGGTAAACCCCCTGTCACCCTTCCCCTTGACGCATTAGATTCCTGAGGCGGCCTGTTAGCTTGGGATTTTATGTTGATGTATCGCTATTACCGACTGGTGGTTTCGGTGGATTTATTAGGTCGTCGAAGCCTGGAAACCGCTTTCTTTCCGCATAATCTTTTATGCGAGACTCCTGTTGCAATCTCAATACAAAATGCTGTGCTGAGTAGATATGAACTACAGAGTACTGACCTCAAAGGATATGTTATCATTTGTCCACGGTGCTGGTACATCATTTGCGTTTCCACACTGTTGCAGAGTCCAATTTGGCATCATATCGTTAATATGTGGTTTCCATGTCGGCCTACCGAACGCATTCGGGATCAGCAGAATACAGTAAGATGATCGGGGTGTGTTACTTTTGGTCTGCGCGGGTTGTTAGTCTGATATTCAGTCTTGCAAGAAGTCTTACAACATCAGCCCCGGAAATGAATCAAGTTGTCAATGGCATATGAGAATTCAGTCCCAGCATCCTAGAAAGATGTGTATTACTAGTGAACGAAGACCATTCCGTTATTTCGTACCTTCAGCAAGCTTCCCAAAGGAAAAGGAATTGCCAGTATTGGCAGTTGTTGATACTGTCGTCGAGGCGGCCAGTTGACCCCCAAAAGTACCACCTGTCGTCGAGGCGGCTAGTTTACCCCCAAAAGTACCACCTGTCGTCGAGGCGGCTGGTTGACCCCCAAAAGTACCACCTGTCGTCGGGGCGGCCGGTTTGTTTCCAAAAAGACCACCTGCTGCTGGAGCCGTTGGTGTAGATCCAAAAAGACCACCTGTCGCCGAGGCAGCTGATACAGATGCAAATTGACTGGCGGTCGCTGGAGCCTTTGATGCTGACCCAAACAGACCACCTGTGGTTGGCGTTGTCGAAGAAGAACCAAACAGACCAGTGCCAGGAGTATTTGAGTTGGTAGATCCGAGAGTAGCCCCTTGTGCCAACTTTACAGAACCAAAACCTCCAAAAGGGCGATCACCAGGGAATGGATGTGGCGCTGGCGATCCAGAAGCCGGTTTGGGAGTAGCCTCGGCAGGCGAAAATAGACCAGGGAACAAGCTTGGCGAAGCCCCGGATGGACTCGGTTTGGGAATCGGAGTTGGAGTTGCAGTCACGGTTACAGCAGGACTCGCCGTATTTGTGACCTTGACTTGGGGTTCTGGTGTTCTACTAATGTTGATACCACTTGCAGAGTGGGGGTCAAGTTTTCGTTTAGGCGGATCAGAATTGGAAGTCAAGCTGAAGTTAAAGCCTGATGGAGATCTGGACCCTCTGTCGGGGAGGTTGCTTGTTCGAGAAAAGGTTGATGACGGTTCGTTGCCATTCACAACACTCCGATTTGCTCGTGTACCTGGGTGTTTCAGTCAGTCTCTGAACTTTGCTGAGATCTCGAGATACATAAGATCGACTTACTGGGCTTGATTTTTCTGATGATCTTGAGTCCGTTTTGTAGTATATCCACTCTCTCTGTAAGACGTGATCGTCCCGTAAGAACATCTCGCGACTCAGAGGCAATGAGATTCAGGTCTTCCTCTTTCATGTTACGGATGGTGGAGGCAGAATAGATCTTTGGGAGACCAGATAGAAGACATTGCTCCACTGCGAGGGTTGCTACGTTGTTGATAAAGCCAAGGATCGCCATCTGTTGATGTTAGTTACTTCAAACAACATGAGCACTGGCATATAATACCTCGTAATACGCTTGCATGAAATGAAGAGTCTCGTTCGACCCATACTTGCTGCTACTGCCAGCAGACGTAGCCTTGGCCAGAATTTCTTCGTCAGATGGAAGTAGATACTTGGAATCATTGGTATAGAGCTCCTTCCGCACAGTTCGGAGGATCGACTTCGCGATTCTCTCTTCTCGGAGCAATGATATCTTATTGGCAAACAGAGGATCCAGATTGATAGGATCATACTCGTGGTAAGGAAGGAGCAACTCTTTTAGTTTGGCTCTCAGTGCGTGTTGTCGTGCTTCCATGGCTGGATCAATGACATGGATCAGTAGCTGATTGCACGTTCTGTCGTCTGTGAGATGACTGAGAAGCGTTTCCAGGAATGCCTTGACAGTCGACCAGACTGTATCGAGGTGTTCGGATGCAATGCTTTCCCAAGGCGCACTTTGTTGGCGAAAGAGTGAACCAACCAGCAAAGGATTGGAGATTCCTGGAAGTTCGTTCGCTCTCTCATTCTGAGCGAGCGAATCCACATGCTTTTGTATGAAGTCTGCTTTTGAGATGATGTTGGGATGGTCCGAGTTTGCGAAAACTTCGCTCGTTACCAACTCGTCTTGAATTTGCCATTTGTGCCCATGGTTCAGCATATCATCAGCAAACCTATCGTTGAGGTTCCGAACAACAGCCCTCAGTCGCCTCTCCAGTCCGTCAGGTGATGAGGGATCACCGAAGAAAGATGATGGATGATATCTTCCATCAAGGGCATCTTTTGTGTGACTTTCAAATGTATCGCTAATGTTGGAGAGATAATCCTGTTGTTCTTTGCTGGTAGTTCGAGCATCTCCAAGCTTGTGCAACTCGGCAGCGCTGTGGTCGAGATCCTTCTCAAGCCTTGTGATGATCGATGGTAGACTGAGAGAGATGTGGTCAAGCAGCATCTTGCTCAACTTTTGTCGAAGGGTATCAATACCTAAACCCACCTCACGACCCTCCAAAGGCGCCCAGTTACTGTTCTTCAAGAAGTCTTTCTCCTTTTCGTCTCTCTCCTCAAACGAACTCGATTGTTCCGAGTAGGCACGGTTTCGGACAACATGCCACCCATACTGAAATTTATCGGGGTTTGTTCGCGCAAGGTCTGTGTACTCCTGCTCTTTCTCTGAGCCAGATGGTAGCTCATCTGGCTTCGTGATGATGCCAAGAGTACGACTGCCATCTGGAACAATGGTCTTGATTAGACTGAGAACGATCTGGTTGTCGATATCATTGTGCGCAGAGATGATGCTCAAGATGATGCTGTTCTTCTGGGCCATGTACCGGTGAACCATGTTCTTAACAAGTGCAACATTCTTATCGCCCGAACCACGGGAGTGATGGATAAGACCAGGCAAATCGACAATTGTGAGAGGCGCAAGTTTCGGACCAGTGATCTCGACCTCTAGTATATCCTCAAAGAAGGCACCCGCATCGCCATTTGCTTCACTCATACACGTCCGCGCAGCAGTAATGAGCTCTGGAAACTTCTCTGGCGAATCAAACGAAGCTTGAAATCGAGTGAGTCTTTCTCGCTCTTCTGGTGTTCTTGATGAAGCAGGCTTAATACGGCATTTGATTTGGGATACTGGGTCTCTTCGCAGGCGGAGCTCTGTGGGAAATGTTGTGCAAACACTACTCTTAGTTGGAAAGCGCACACGCGTCAATGCCTCCAAGACCGAACTTTTTCCCGAGCTCTGATCTCCGCAAACAATGAGCGCAGGTAATCCATCTTCTCCGAGTAGTCTTCCAACGCCTTGGGACCGTAGGTCGTCAATCGTATCGAGGAGCTTTGTTTCATCTTCGGAAAGCAGTTCATGTAAAGTTGTGCCCTCTAGAGCACCAGCAGTTCCGGCCATTATGAGAGGTATAGGCTTTTGATCCCCGCGATGGACATCAACAACAAAAATAGAGGCGATAACAGTGCTGCAAGGGTAGAGGTAATGTCAAACGAGAGCAATACTCGGGGTTAAACCATTCCTGACGAGTGCTTTTAAGTATCTTCGACGACGGGCTGTGCCGCACTTCTCCTGCAGCTTTCAGGAGGAGGCTGTTTCAGGTTCCCAAGTGGAGCGAAAGAGGGATTGGCGGCAGCTTCAGCCTCCTGATACAGCCTTGACGCGCGACGAGATTTGCGCCACAAGACATCACAAGAATCCAGGTCAAGGGCCAAACTAAACATAACAAGCGAATGAGAGCAACTGACATATCGCAAGCTCCCCTTGTTGGGAACGATGTTGCTTCTGTCGTGACATCTGACGTTGGAGCAAAGTTGAGGAGGGTTCCAAGGTTCCCACGTTCCACAGCTGTTCGGCGGGAAGGAACGAACTGCGGGCCGCGAACCTGGGGGCGGACGGACCCCCACGTTACTCTTGTTCTGTTGCCTGTGAACTTCGCCCCACTGCATGATCTTGCAAGGTAGGCATCATTCATAGATATTTCGCAGACTTGTTGAGGTCTATGTTTAGGCAGCAGATTACCATGTTCGTAGTGCTCCCAATATATTGAAGCCAGCCACAAGGCCCCAAGGCCCCTGGTGGAGATATCAGGACTAAATAGTGGCGACCTTCCAATTGTCAGCCGGCCATTCTTCCAAGCGCCCGACGAGCATTACCATGTTGGTCAGAGGTTGTAGTCGCTACCCGATGTGGAATTCTAAGAGTTTCAACTGGACCTTGTCGTCAAGGCAGGTTTTCTCCAGAACAGCACCTTACATAGAAGACAACTTAGAATATTCTTTTTACACTGGCTGACTCCGTAAATGAGCCCACAGCGAGGCCGGGTGCAGTCTTGCAGAGGTCCAGGCAATTGAAGAGACTAGGGCGAGATATGCCTCAAACTTGAGCAAACGCGTGACACTATGGACGCTGGAGCAAAAGGAGCCTTTGGTGGTCTTGATACATATTATATACATTAATTACGATGTATACTGTCAACCAGGCCATGCGCTGGGCTATGCGGCAAGGTGCAACACATTGCACTGACTGTCTTGACCAATTACACGGAGAGAAATGGGAAGTATCTGTCTTATTGTTAATAATCAAGCATCTGAACACAGTTGTTGGACTCTATGGACAGCCTGAGGCCGTGGCTTGATTCTCGTTTTTGAGTACGAAGGATCGTTTTCGCTGAAACAAGCATGGATAGAGGTCACACAAGCAATTCGTACGATATTTTCATATTCTCAGATTGATTCAGTATTCACGTCTACCAAGATCCCATATTCACAAATAGTCTCCTTATCTACTAAGAAGATGCAAGCGCATCACATCCTCATTACTGCTCCTCTCCTATGCCAGAATTCTTATATTCTCGCCGCCCGATACGGTTCCGTAAACACCTCCTGGTCCCTCAATCTAGGTGTATGTGCCTCTTCGAGTTGTCCTCTCCCCAAATCCTGCACTGGCTCAGGTATTTCTCTCACTCCGTCTCCCGGCACCTCCCACATCCTCGCCTTCACTTCCCTGACCCCGTACTCATCCATCATCTCTCTTGGTTCCGGATTCCCATCCATTTCCGCATATACAGCTGGTGCTGTGGTGTTGTAATGCGCGTAGTACCCTGTTGTCTTAAGTCCATCTTCTCCAAGGTCCTTTTCGGGGGAAGTCTTATTGGCTCTGTGATTTCGGCCCCATTTGGAAAATTTCTGGATGAATATTCCCAGACCGATGAGAATGAGTGCTCCTAGGGTGGCGCCGATTGCTATCCCCGCCTTTGCGCCTGTAGAGAGGCTAGTGTTTGGTTGTGGGTTGGCGGAAGCTGTTGGGGATGTGGTTTCATTTGCGGGATTTTGTGATTTTGGAGTTGCTGTTGACGTTGATGTTGACGTTGATGTTGATATTGATGTAGACTCGTATACTGTTTTGAATGCTGACGACGTTTGAGTTTCAATCGGTACTTGATTCGCTTTTGTCGCTGAAGCAGGAGCAGATGTGGAAGCAGAAGACGATGATATAGCAAGACCAGTGGGCACTGGGTCGCCCCAGTTCGCTGCTAGTGTGTAAACGGGGAGATTGTTCTCCGGTATACAGCAATCGGTTGATTTTCCGCAACACCATCGCGTCGAGTTCGCTGTTCCATCGCAGGGTGTTGCGCCTGCATATCCCATCTGCATCACTCAAATTAACCCCAGCTCATTGCAAGAATTCTGCTAACGCAGACTTACCGATGTCCCACAGACAGGATTACATAACCCTTTACTCCAATCGTTCTCGGTACAGTCGCCTCTCGCATATTTAATCACTACCTGCCCTTCGCTATTCTTGCTCCGATTCATACACAATCCATTCGGCATGCACTCGTCGTTTGTCGTACCCTGTGACCCAGGTGATAATCGTCCCGTCGTTGCGCAACATAAATTCGAAAGTGGGTTCGAAAGATCCGAGGCGCAAGGTTGGAATTGCGCATTGCTTTCGAGCGAGCCGTCTGGGCGGTAGCAGGACGTAGCCGCCAACGTCGGCCTTATGAATTCGAGAGACGCCAAAAGAAGGCTGGACAAGAGAATGGAGGATGAAGAAGGCGTATCAGGGCGTAGAAACCGCATCTTTCTTCAGTCTCGCACGCGTATAAGAAACAACCAACCGAAACGAAAGGACAACCGCGCAGAGAGAAAGGCAAAGAAACCCACAATCTATCGCACGAAAGGCAGGCACAGAAAAGGCTTTCCCAAGCACCCAAATACCGACAGGAAAGGGACGAGGCGATGCAAAAGCAGACTTCACATCCGTCAAGACACGAGGTGGAATGGCAAGGTCTACCCTCAATTCCCTTACCCAACACCGTGGTTCAACGGCATTGCCCGGTAGGATATGCCTTGGCCCCCTCCAAACCCCATCACTCGCCCTGCCATGCTGTGCTGTGCACACGCTGTGCCGCTCCAATGCACATCTCACTTCATACCTGGGCCTCTCAGCCCTAGTCCCAGAACGCACGCACTTGAGCCGCAAACCACCTAGTCGGCAGAAACGTGACACAAGATCTGCGTCGATGGGGGCCGGGATATAAAGTACGCCCCGTTGGTGCCAACTGCGAGGAGTTAGGGTGTGGTTGGCGATGTTTGGATAGCGACGCTACTAAGCGCCGGGCGGAAATGCGACTGAGGGTTGAGCTGGTGAGGGTCTGGGCGTTATGCATCTTGGACTTTGAGAGCAGAGTACTGAACGACTTGTAGTTGGAGATGCTAATTGTGATTGGTGAGCGATGCATATTAATCATAAAGGAATTGCAAGTTTCGCTGGGACAGACTGGGAGAGATGTCAAGACGGAGAAAGTCCATAGGTCAAAGGTCAGATTTATCACAGGAGGCCTAACAGGATGCATGCGCCGAAGCGCTCTCAAGCTTGCGCCTTCTTTCGGAAATCGATTCATAAGATAGGATTTCGGAACGAGAAACTTGCCGAAGTATCACCAGGTACAGATGACATCTTGACAGAAGAGGTATTCCACACATGTTCGGTATTTCTACGATCATGACATTACCAGACATAAAAAAAAAAAAAAACCACCATAAACCCAAAACCCCGAAAAGGACATCATCTGTGCACCACATTGCATTCTCTCACAAAAAGTCCCTATTCCGGCCATCTCATCTCCCATCACCATCACCATCTCCCCAAACCCAACCCTTCCTGAACCATCCACCACCCTCAACCTCGCAACGAATAATCCCCAAACCCCATAAGACGGAAGACGGAAGAACCCAAAGCTTATCCTTCTAAGCTTAATATGCCCTGCACAGCCAATAACGTTACATAACCGACTGGGGCCAGGGCGAAGCCTCACGAATCCTTCCAAAAACACGCTGGCCCTCCACCTTCAAAATCCGACAAACTGCATATTCTCTTCCTTTAACTGACAAAAGCTGCAAATGCACGCACAGCTTAGACAGCAAGACTTTACTGGAACGATTGCATGCACACAACAATGTCTTTGACACTGTGCGGAGGTCTATGTATGTATTAGACATCAATGTACAACTGCCCAGCAAGGAAAGGTAAGACGGCAATCACAGCCTCGGCGAAACAGTCATAGCTTTCCTCCTACTCTTCGCCTTGGACTTCGCCTTGCCTAGCGCTTCGACCTCCGTGCTCTGAACCTCGAGCACTGCATCCTCCCACAAAATCGCACCGACTAGGTCCGCTAGGTGGAGGACGCGAGACTGCACTGTTGCGCCATCGCGACGATTTTTGCTGTAACATCATTAGCAAACTAGAATATTTTCAACAGCTTCTTGGAGATGGAGAGGGTACACATACCCTTCCCGCCTACTCAAACTAATCTTCTCGGCAAACGTCCACAACGAGCCCTCTGCCACAATCCTCCCCTTCTTTGGCGACCTCGCCGGCGCCCAGGAATCCGCTAGTCGGATAGTCGACGGGATTTTAGAATCCTGCGATCTGCTGACAACGACCATGCCCTCTTCTTCGAATCGCTGATAGGCGTTTTTCAGCGATTCTTTGTTGACGGCTTCAAAGTATGACAGGTCGCCTTGGTGATAGAGTGTTTTGCCAAACTACCATTTGGATTAGCGGGTGCTTGATTTTTTTTTGGGATTGTGAATGAGAAGATGGGGTGTGGTGAGGTACGTACCAACTGCGCCCTATCCTGCACCTTCTTCAAATCCAGCCATACTTCGCCCGTGTGCGCAACCGGCGGAGTCAGCATGGTCAGAGACACAGCCCCGAGCCAGGCCGCCTCAATAAACGGCCATATCAAGAAGCAATAAAAGTCGAAATTCTCTCGTCCTGATTCTCTCTCCGCGTGGCTTAGTTCTACGGATTCGACCTTGCTCGGGTCGCTGGAGCTCCGAGTTACGGTGATGATGTTGTCGCTTTCAAGCCCAGCGATTGTGGTGGCGAGGTTGGTGTCGAGACCTTCGGTTGGGAAGATGAATTCGGTGCGGAAGAGCTGGTGATGTTAGGGTGAGGATGGATGGGTTAGGAGGGGAGGATGTACCTGTGAGAGGAAGTAGACTTGGTCACGCAAGTCCTCGTATGATATCCGCTGAAACTCTGGTCCACCGCCGACTTTGACTTTCGTATACATCGCGGCTGAGACCAGGGCTTGCAAAATGAAGAGATGGATGGTCATATTTCGGTAGAATGAGAGTTGAAATCTAGAAGGCGGTCAGTATTTTGGTCAGAGTGCACGTTGCGTAAACCTCACCTATCCACGGCATAGTAGGTATCCTCAGGCAGCCCAGGTACAAGCCCTACGAGATTCGATCCCAATACCTCAAGAGCTCTCTCTACGACAACGCTGGTCGGAAGACTGGCAAAATGCGCAACTCTACCGCCCTGCGCTCTTACACGCGCGCTCAACCACTCCACTCTCCTGATCAGCTCAGTCTTACCGACTCCTCGTCCTCGAAGGGTAAGCAAGACGGTGCCTACAAGAGCTGTCGGCATCACCACCGAGACCTCGTTGATCTCAGATAACACTCTGTATCCGAGAGTCCTCAGTATCCGCAGCCGCTCCTCTTTCAAATCTAGTTTCTGAGGTAGTCGGCTGAATCTGTCGTGTTGCTGCGCGACAAATTTGCGTAGACTCCATGGTTCATGGAAGCGCACGTCTACCCTTCCTAGTTTAAGAGAAAGGACTGAAGACGCTGAGAGAAAGTCCAAGAGATTTTCTTTTGGTTTTGGTTGGCCAAGAAGTTCGCTGATGTAGGAACTGCAATTGTTAGCAGGTTGTCGGGTTGGCGTGAAAGGGATCACACTTACTCGACTTCAATGACCTTGTCATATTGTGTGGAAACAGGACATATTATAGCATCTTCCACCCGACCCGAAGCTACACTATCCAACATGTAACTCAATATGCCAAATTTGGGTGGGAGAAGCTTCCCAGTTCTACTTCGGCCTCCTTCCACGAAACATTCCAGGTTATATCCGTTTGCTAGAAGAGTATCGATATAGGCTTGTACAAGTGTTGTATAGAGTTGGTCGTCTTTAAAGCTCCTCCTTATCCACATGGCGCCCGCGTGCTGAAGGAATGATCCCACCACTGGAAAGTTGAGATTATCCCCAGCCACAACCGTCGGCAATGCAAGGCCTAGTCTGTAGCATATAATCTGAAGGGAGACGTAGTCGACGTGCGACCGATGGCATGGTAGGAAGATGATAGCCTCTTTATCCTTTGCCGCCTGCTCCGCGACGGCTCTCAGACGGAGCACTTCCTCGCTCGAAACATGAACACCTGCAATCCAATTAGTATGCCAACAATTCCGAGCGCAAACAATACATACCTTGATGATAAGCCCTAGTCAGAAGCTGTGTAGCCAGATAATACGCGCCCCTAATAAAACTCTTACTCTCCATTTTACAAATCATTTGATCTGTCAAGGTTTCCGAAACCTCCATCAGACTCTCCTCAATCTGCACTCTCCTCCTCGTCCTCGCATCCTTGCCTCCAATTCCATCCTGCGCACCCTCTACCAGCAATCCTTCCGCAATCTCAACTTCCACCCGTTTGTTCGCCAGCTCCCTAACCTTCTTGACTAACATGGCATTGCTTAACACCATGCTCTTCATGTTCTCGCTGAACCCATTGTAAAATACCGGCTGCCCTATAATGTCGTCGTAACTCCTCCATCCCGTTCCAGACACGTGCAGCGAGACTTCGCGTATGAAGTCCAAGGGCGAGGAACGGAAGCGCGCGAAGCTGTGCACCAGACCCCTTTCGGGGGACTCATGGTACCCGGCAGCGTGGAGGTGTACCTGGTCATCTGCAGTAATGGAGAGATCCGGAGGGGATTCGGATGGTGCAGAGGACGGGGAGGGGTTGTGTTTCTTGGTGGGTAGCATTATTGGGGATGCATGCGGAGGTGGTGGGTCGATGCGCGTATGTTATGGGTCCATGGAGGGACGGTGGTCGATGTGCGTTCACAATTGAGATCTCTAGCGCGTCAATTGCGAAGGAGCGTGGAGTGAGAGCTACCGTCGAGGTATCATGATCGAGCTTGTGGTTGGAGGTGGAACGGGAAGTTTGTCACGTCTGCGCTGCAACCCGGTCTTGAGTCGTGCATGTGACGCCTACCGAGGTGTTTTGCGGGGATAGCGCCTCGGAGAGATCCACCCGGCCAGATCGTCGAACCACAATGCCATATCAAGAGAGCTTGAAACTCTAAATCTGAGCTGAACCTCTCATGCCCTTGAGGGTAGAACGCAGGTAATTTTATAAGACTCTTTACTTGCATCTCCCGTCAATTGTCATGAAATTTTGATATTTCTATACTCATCCGGCTCCACCTTCCCATCTGAGCGTCACGAGCAATCAGATCTCGCTAACGCCACATCCATCTGCACTGCAGACATGGGAGGCCTGGCAAACAATTATTAGCCGGGAGTCTGGACCGAATTACCCTTCTGCGACAAACGTGATATCAGGAGCCGGTATTGATCTGGATGTCCACAGCCTACAGATGTCTTGGATAAGTATATCACTGCTAGGATCACAGAGGTCGCTTTACGAAGAGTCAAAAGTGCTGTGAAGATGAGGAAGGCCATCGTTTCGGCTTCATGGAGCGATCGAAGCCAAGAAGGGGTGGGAGTATGTCTACCATCAAAAGACCTCCCACAAGCTCACTTTGCCATCCTTTGCGCCAGCAACAACCCAATGCTTCGCCTGTATCTGCTGTTCTCTCTGTTGCTGCAGTTTCCCTAGGCCAATCACCTTGGTCTGCTCGACGATATCAGCCACACCACCACGGTTGTTGACGGCGATCTGGCCTGCCGTTCGCGATGATTCATTGCCACTGCTCTTCATGAGTTCTTCATTCAAGAACCCCCCAAAGGCAGCAGCGTAAACGCCTTCTTTGTGCCACTTCAGGACAGCAAGTTCCTTCAACGTCTTTGTGCTGTAGACTCGAACACGACCATCCCATCCGGCTGTTACCATGATACGTCCATCTGATCGGACGCATAATGATTGTTGGCCAGCATGTTTAGTGTTGGCTGTCTTAAAGGGAGGCTGGATACTGAGTTGAGGTATCGGAGGTGGGGCGGATCTTGAGCTGGAATTTGTTGCTCCCGAGGAAAGCTGAGATGAGAGAACAGACGGCTGGGGAGACTTTGCAGCGCCGGCAGATGGCAGGGGAGCAATTGGCTTCTTGGAAAAGGTGAGAGGCGGTGATGCCACAGGGTCTGAAGACACCGAGATATTGAAAGGCAATAGGGAAGTAGATGATCCGGGAGGTGGGGTATCTGCTTTGGTCGATGTCGTGCCTGTTTTGGTCGTTGTGGCTTTCCCTGCTGGGTTAGCCCCCTCGACCCCTACAGTCCGCGCTGCGTCGGAGGCATCTTGAAAACCTAATGACGCTTGTAAATGCGCTGTGGATGCAGCTTCAGTGTGATGGCCGGCAGCATTACTAGCTGATAGTGATAGTGTTGATAATACGAGCGGATCTTGTGGAGGATCTTCGGCATTCAGAGATACCCCTGTTGATCGATACTCTTTTGCAACTGTTGAAGATGACCTATAACTTCGGATATTAAGGGGGACCTCTGGCATGCAGTGTGCAGCGATGATTGCATCTGCGGACGACGTAAAGTACAACTCCGCGTCCGGTGAAGTATCAAGTGACAGAATGGGCTGAGTGTGGGGTTGGCTGAGGTAAAGTGTATGTGCAAATACGGGCGATGACTGGGGTGACGCCTGAGCCGTGGATGGAGAGTGGAAGTCGAGATAATGCACTGCCGTGAAGCCGCCTTCGTATCCGGCGATCACCATGAAGCCGTTGGTGGGCTGGTGGTGTGTGAGCTTCACAGCCATAACCATCCCTATTGGGTGTCAGCGAAACGTTCTCGTCTCAACGTTTGTACAGACTCGCGCCACAGGCTTGTGTAGTTACATAGCGGAAGTAGCAAGTTTTTCTGCGGACAATAATACTCCCACATGGTACGATGGAGGTCATTGGGCAGTTGCAATGTCTCACCTGTATCTGTAGTCTCGACGCGCGGGACAACGCACACCAGACTCTCGTCCGGGAAGCGGTAGACTTCAATCTTCTTGTCGTCTCTAGACGGCACGGCCACGAGTATCGAGTCGCTTACCCCCGCTGGTGTTGACCCCTGACCAGACGCATTGTTGCTGTTCCGCTGTATATTAAATGCAGCTGGCACATGGCACATGGAGAAAGCACAGAAGTTTAGGGTGTTTACAGGGACCGAGTGCAGCAGCCATGGCTTGGGCCGGTGGGTGGACAGGCCTTCTGCAGGGAGAATGGTTGACAAACGACCTTCATCTGTGGCGCGCATCTGCCAGATTCTTAGGGTGTTGTCTCTTCCGTGGCTAAAATAGATATTCAGGTCAGTCGTCCACAGTGCTGGAACGTACGATGACGGCTAGGAGGGCCACAAAGGGCGGAAGTGCAGAGTTGACGTCGAGGGGGATGAAACGCGGCCAATGAGAGGGGGGCGCCGCTGAGATAGTTCCGCCAGAATACGGTTGAGACGACGGACAGGTACAATGAAGCTTTGCAGTCTGGCGAATGAACGGCGCGGAGAGCGAGCTGGAGAACTCACGTTATGACCCGATCCACCCCCCACTCGGCCGTCCCCAAGATGGCCGCATCGTGGGCTCGCCACACAGCCACTGGCCGTTTGGACTCCAATTTCCAGCATACGACGCAGCCATCCGCGTCGCCGGTAACAAGGCGAGTGTTTTTGTGCACAATCTGGACGCTGTGGATCTGCGAGGTGTGGCCGCGGAAGATGTAGGCCGGCTGCGCGGGGGGCAGCGTCGACGCCTGGCGCTCAACGGCCATGGCAGCGAGAGGTGTCACTGTCGCTGTCGCGATCGCGCCAGCTGAGGTTGGCGGGAGAGGCAAGCCGGGACGAAGATGATCGGCGGCATGGGAACCGTCGATGGGGGCGGTCCGCCAGCGTGCCCACACACCAACCGGGCCAGTCTCGCTGCCACTTGTGGTCGTCACGGCGCAGGCACTGCCCACTGCGTCGGGGAGTCAGCGATTGATTGCGGTGCCGTGGTGGTGGGCGAGAGCTATGAATAGCAGGCCTGCAAACGTCGACGTGCTGGGTCGGTCCTGAGCAGCAGCGCGCAAGCAGCAGCAGCAAGCAGCAGCAAGCAGCAGCAAGCAGCAGCAAGCAGCAGCA
>ML977765.1:0-18896 GCA_010015725.1 Amniculicola lignicola CBS 123094 | reverse complement strand
CTATCTACCTTACTCAACCTATATACTGTAGCCTCTAGACGTAGCCTTGTTTAAGCTACTATTAATAGCCTACTTAGATACCCTAGTACGCTTTATGTATAAATTAATAGGATTTACAGCTCTTACTAAATAAGACTTCTTCCACCTATTTAATAGTACCTAGGAGACCTTATTCACAAAGAAGAATATACTTTCTAGCTTTGAAGCCTATAGTATAGAGCCATTTAACCCTAAGAGAGTTCTTGCTTAATTTAGTAAGCCTCCTAGAAGTAGGCCTTCTTCTAGTAGGAGCTCTTAGTTAGTTCTTACTACTTAAGATTAGAGATGTATAGAGAAGCTTCTAAAGGGAGTAGTTAGTAATATATATAATTAATAAGCCTAGAAGCTTAGTAATACAATCTATAGTCTCTCTATTCAGGTTATAACTCTCTAGATAGAGAATTAAGGCCTAGGCAACGCTCTGATTAATAAGAAGAAGAAGAGGAAGTATAGTAAGGCTCTCCTGCTTGAAGCTCCTGCACAATACTATAGTAGAGCTGTATTCTATAGCCCTTAAAAGGTTTAACAAGTATATGAATAATAAGCTAAGAAGGATACTATAGTAGAGCTCCTACGTATACAAAAAGAAGAGAAGACTAGGCTTAAGATATCTGAGAAGCTTGAAAAGGCTTAGATAGCTGAGGAGAAGAGGTATACAAAGGCAGCTGCAAAGGAAGCTTAACAGGAAGAGCTAGAGCAAAAGTAACTCTAGAAGTAGGAAGTATAGCTTAATAAGCAGGCTAACAAGCAACTTCAAAACAATTGTAAGGCAGCTAGAAAGGCTACTAGGCCTCCTTAAGCTCATATTGCTATATTAGGGCAGGTGGTTAATAAGCAATTAGTTATTAAAGTAGTAGAGCTGCCATAGCAGCAGAATTGATAAGGTAGAGCTATTAAGCTCCCTAATTACTATTGTAACTAGCTAGTATATACAATAGAATTGCTGTAATTAGTTTCCTACCCTATTAAGAATCTAGGTCTATTAATCAATTATTTGATACTATAGGCCCTTAATTGGAGAGGAGCTATACAGCAAATTCTATACATTAGATAAAACTGTGCATTAGCTAGTAATATTTAGTACTACCTAAGGAAGAGAGTAGATATATTTTAATAGCATTAGACCTATATCTAGAGGAGGAAAGAAGTATAGAGGAACCCTCTAAGCTACCTAGTATAATAATATATAGTAGTTATAGTAGATATTAAGGGTTAGTAATATCCTACATCTTGCAAGTGATTTATAAGTAATAATTTCCCTAGAAAAGAAACTATTATATAAGCCCCTCTACTCCCTAAAAAGGTGTTTAGATATATAGATAATAACAGATTAGTTATTAAAAACAATTTAAAATTATATTTTGCTTAGATAATAAGAATGTTGAGATATATAGTATAGATCTTAACTTTGCCTTAAGGCAGCTTAGGGAACTATAGCTTAGAAGGCTAATCCTATACTCAGTAGAGTATATATATACTTCTAACTACTATATCACTTAGAAGAGTTACTAGTATACCACACTAAAGATTATTACCCTTAAATGGTATATAGGATTATTAATCCAGCTTACTTCTCTAAATAGACTCTAGGCTTCCACTAACTTAATAATTACTCCTATTATCAAAATTACCTCTTAATAGAAGTTCTCTATTAGTACTGTTTCTAAGATTTAACTATATATTATAGATATCTTGGAATAAGTCTGTTGTTAAGGGGTTTAAAGTCCTATATACTGATACTATTCCTGATAATAGCTTTCTAGGCATAGAATCTAACATAGTAACATATCCATTTTCTTGATACATTAGTATAATAGTACTATTTAGAGATATAGCTATAGGAGGACTTCCCTAGCTACTACTAAAGCAAGATTAGCTCCCCTTATACATAGGATCTGTAGGAAGAACAACGTTAACCTATCTATTATTAGGAGGGAGTAGATAAGTTATACTCTTATTAGTAAAGGCAGTTGAATTTTAGAATACTACTTTATTTTAGCTTATAGTTTTGTTAATTAGCATAGCTCTATACTATATCCTTAGGGAAATCCTAGCTATCCCTATAGTATTCCATTTTATATTACTATTATAGTTTATTCTACCTATATGTAGGTAAATAATAGATAGACTAGTATAAGTATAGTATATAGTAAGTATAGAATATACATCTTAGTATAAGGTATTAATAGGAGATATAAAAGTAGTTTTATATATTCTATCTAGAAACTGAATCTTATAGGAGCTTGCTCTTCTATATTTAGAATTCTGTTACTAGTAATTAGTTAACAGAAATATAAGTTATAGCTATATATAAACTAATTCTCCATTCTAATACACTATATATCTTTCCTAATATATCTTGTTTTTATTCTCTATTATCCTTGTCAATCTTAAGTAAACGGCTCTAACAGTAGTATTAAAGTTGATACTAAACCTCCTACCTACAAGAGTATATCTCAAAAGTAGAATAAAAGACTTTAGAATTATATGCTCTAGAGTAGAATTATAAGCCTAGTGTATTAAGTACTATAGCAAGTTTTCCCTAGCTAGGTTTAATATAGTAAGAGCTTTAATAGGATTAGTGTCTCCTTAGAACGTAACAAGTAAATAGGGAAAAGGAGTTAGTATAGGTAAAGGCAGTTCTACTAGTAAGGTAGGACCTTCTAATAAAAATCATAGAGCTCTAGTTATTAGTGCTATTATTACTTCTATTATTATACTTCGAATCTTTACTATTTTTATACTAATTACAAAATAGTTACTTATTTAGGAGAAGCTCTAAAGACGTTATAAGGATAAGAATACTCTAGTAGTATAGGAACTCTTAGATACAAAAACAGCTATAAATATTTAAATAATAATAAGAAAGATACAAATTATATACTAGTAATCCCTAGCTTTATTATTTATCTAATTATTGTATAGTAAATATGGATTAAGGTAGTAGTTATAGATACTATTGCACAAAATTTGCGTTATTTAACTACTTAACTTAGCTAGGTTCTCTATAAATAGTTCCTAAACTTCTAAATATAGTTTCCTACAAAATACTATGTATAATTATATAATCCTCTTGTCTCTCTAGACTTAGCCCCCACCTAAGCCCTATCTAAAATGCTGGGTTTTACTAAATTAAGCACCTACGTAAGCCCTAATCTAAATCCTCCTATCTTTGCTATATTTTTTACGCTATCTAAACCCTAATCTAAATCCTGTCTTTGCTATATTACACGCCTAATCTAGATCCTCCTAACTTTAATACATTACTCCTGTCTTTGCTATATTAAGCACCTACCTAAGTTATAAGCCTAAAATTAGATCCTCCTATCTTTACTACGTAATGCTTTTCATTTACAATTAGAACTAAAGGGTAGTATACTATATATACTATTTATATATCCCTAAAATCTATCTTCTAAAGCAATGCCCTTGTTATATATTAGATAGGGGTATTATATTTATATACTAGTAAGTAGGAGTTCTTATATTAAGGTTAGCCTATTACTATAAATCTACAGGAGGTTAGTATATATATTAATCCCCTGTTAGGGTTTTAGGAAATAATCCTATCTTAAAGAACTCTTTTTACTATCTAATATACTTTTGCTATACAAAAGATATTAAATCCTCTAGTTTAATAATAATTAATAGATGTACCTTAGTAAGCTTTAAAGGGTGGGGGGCTTAGAAATTTCTTCTAAGCTACCTTGTCCAATAGTTTAATAAGTCCCTAGAATAGCTTCTAAGATTATAGGCTAGCTTAATTATTAATATTATTTATAGTGCTTATATAGTTTTGGATAAAAATACCTATCTCTATTTAGACTAGGGACTAGAAATAGGATCTGGGAAGCTGGAGTTATAGTATTAGACTAGGGGCTAGAAATGGGATTAGGAGCTTGAGTTACGTTTTAGATAGGAAATAGGATCTAAGAAGCTAGAATAAAGGCTAGAGCTGTGTTAAATAGTATTTAACCTAGTATAATCTTAATTCACCTAACTATAGCTATCTATTCTTTATAATTATATCTTAATAGTAACTACAAGTACTAGTTCTAGACTTAAAGGTAAGGTGGAACACAAATAAAAACTTCTAAAAGTGAGTTAAAACCCTTAGTAGTAAATGCAGTAAGCTATAGTAAGATTATAAGGTGGATATATATTTTGTTGTATATTGTAATAGTTAATTCTATATCTATACCTCTAAAGATGAGCCTTTATAGCTACTAGGCCTAGAGAAATTAGTAGGGTCCTATCTCCTTTACTCTACTATATGCTAATATTTAATAGAGTAAAATATACCCTCTACTAGTAAAAAGGTTACTAGTATATTATCTATAGAAAAATTGTAGATAAATAAAGACTCTAAGCAAAGTATCTATCCTTAAAGTATCTAGTTAACTAGGTGCTATGCTGAAGGCATAAGCTACTAAGCTAAAATCTAAGAAAATATTTCCTCTATAGTTATATACACCTAACCTAAAAGGATATCTCTATATACGCCCTACCTTTTTACGTTTATATTACTTATTCTTATATTAGCACTTTCTTTTTAACTTAGCTTGTTAGTGCATTTGGTGGTAGAGAGATATAGGGTATATATATACTTCTATAAGCAGGATCACCTAATATTTTATATAATCTAGCTCTATATATACTTAACTTGGATCTTATATAGATCCTTAGACCTATATCTATATACTTAATATACTTTATTACTACCTCCTTATATATTTACCCCTAATACTACTTACAGCTATAAAGAGGTAGAGGGTAAGAAAGATAGATAGTTTTAATAGGATATCTTATAAAGCTTATAATTAAACTTAGGCTAGTAAAGGCTACCAAGGAGTAACTATGTATAAGTAATAGGGTTTAGGTTATCTAATTATAGTATATATTTAATATACTAGTAGTGTTAGTAGGTATTTAGTAATAGAGGGATAAGCTGGTATATAACAAGGCTAATATATTAGTCCTATTCTCTTACTAGTTCTTAAGGTTAAATAAAATTTATAAAGATTACTATTACTTAAGTATTATATTCTAAACTCTAAATCTTTGAAATTACCAACGTAATTTAATAAAAGTGAAAAATGCTAAGTAATACCCTGTATATAGGTAAGATCACTAACTTTATATAGGGTATAGGAAACTAAACAAGATTTTACACAGGAATTACAAAGATGTCTATACTATAACTAGAATAGATAACTAAAGTATAACCTTAGTAGCTTATAGCACTAGTTAAAGAAGTATATAAGGAGATTATTTGACTAGCTTCTAACGCTAGGTTTCTACTAGGGAAATCAATAGTAACCTTTATAGTTAAACAACCCCAGATTAAGTAAAAGATAAAAGAAATCTGGCTAAACGTAAGTAATATTACTGTTTACCAATAAATAATATTCTTAATATAAGATAGAAGTAATGCTAGTCCTTGTATAGGGTAGCACTAGGTTATAGAATTACAGAGTTTAGGCTAATATACAGCTATATTATACTCCCTATAGGTATTATTACTACTCTAAAAGTTGCTATAAATAGTACACCTATAGTTTAGGATAATAAGACTATTAGGTTAGTATTATTAGGTATAGCAGAAGTCAAGGTTAGGGGATTTAGAAGACTTATAGTATTAATATTTATTTTTAGTTAATAGGGGTTATTATCCCTTGCAAAGTTATTAAACTATTATCTAACTATAGGAAAGCTAAAGGAAGAGCATAGATAGTTATTACTCAATATATTTTCTAGGTTGACACTACTATCTAAAAAGAAGTACTAATCTAGTTTAGATACCTTTCTCTTCTCTAGGCAGATCTCCACTTTAATATTAGTTATTATAGACTAAGTTAGGTTAGTAAATAGCTCTATCTTAGTAGTAATATTAGTGAAATCTATTTTTAGTAGATATAGGATTATCTTGCTAGTTGCCCTAGATTATTCTATATTACAGAACCTTCTAAACCTAAATATTACTAAGATACCTAGAAAGTGCTGATTTAATTATATAATAGTTTAACCCTAACTTAATTTAGTCTACTTGTATAAGGTGACAAGTTTAGAGTATACCTTTAAATAACCTATTATAGAAACTAGCCCTTCTAGTTAATATACTGCCTATTACTTATAATATCTTACTCCCTTAAGGCGTTTCTTTATAGTCTTTAATTCCTTGCTTAGACTTTCTATATAGCTTTTATTCTAGAGCTTAGGAAGGGAGCTCTATACAGATTATAGCTATTCTCTTATCTTAATTTCTGCTTCTTACTAGTGTTCTAGAGTTTTATCTTCTAGAGTATTTTCCTAAGGTTTGTTTATATGGAGTTTATCTGCTTAAGGCTTACTTACCTAGTCCTTATCTACCTAAGGTTCTACTTGAGATTTATATATAGATTCACTATAGTGTCTTAGTATATATTTAAGCTTCTCTATAACAAGGGCTAATTTCTAGTAGTCCTACTATTGAAGGTCCTAATCTAATAAGGACCTAATAATACTAAGAGCTGCGTTAATAAAATTTAGGATAGGCTATAATAGTGCTACTATTAGCCTATATTAGATAAGGGAAAGGGTAATAAGGTGTATAAATATTATAGACTTAATAGTAAGTAGTAGTGATAACTTTTTAATACTAGAACCTACTAGCTTATTATACTTATAAGTAGTACTATCTCTTAGATAATAATATATATATGCCCCTATGTAAGGTAAGCAGATACTCTATATACCTATATAATATCTAGGTAGGCTAAGGTGCTAGACTATTAAAATATAGCATCCTAGTGCTAAATAGGATATTAGTATACTAATATAGCGTCCTAATGCTAATATAGGATATTAGTATACTAAAATAGTGTCCCAATGCCAATATAGGATATTGGTATAACATTATAGGATACCAGCATGTTAATATATAATGTTGGCATACTATCAGTATATCTGTATCTAGTTAATGCTACTCTAAATATATATATAGTACACTGCAAGGACAAAGGCTATACACTATAGTATTATTAACTTATATTAGCACGCTTGTCTGTATTTCTACTACTCTTTTAGCTACCTCTCTTTTCTTTATTCTTACTTCCTTTGCTACTGGAGGTAGCCTAGCTAAGTACTAGTTTTTACTCTTCATGTAAGTAGTCTATATTATCTTTTATAGCCTTGCACTTAGATTTTATATATCTAACTTCAAAGATAATATCTATCTAGTATAGGCATGTACAGAAATTGTGCTTTAACTTACATTTTTAAGCTTCTCTCTACTATTTCTTATACGTCTTAGAGCTTATATATATCCTTCAGCTACTTATAATACTAGACTACCTTCCTTCCCTATTATTTAACTGTTTAGTATAACTTTGTAGCTTTATTTATTATCTCTATCCTAATAATAGTACTTACTTTCTAAACCCTAACATAAGATCTACTAAAGTTAAAGGTAGTCTTACTAACTCTAATAGTAACTACTATACTCTTATATTTACTCCTCCTATTCTTATTTATAGAGCTTTATAGTTACTCCTAAATGGTATAAGGCTTTATTCTTAGTATCTACTTTTATTCTCTCTTTTAGTTATTATAGTCTTTGTCCTAGGGAATATATAATTATTAATTCCCTTTCTAAAGATATAGGATATAGTATACTTTATATTAGTAGTATATTAGATATCCTAAATTGTAAGTACTAACTTAATCTTCTAGGGTTTAATAGTGTTATACGAAGGCTTTATTATTAATACTTCCTATATAGCCTTCTTAAGCATCTATAACTAATAGACTTCTAATAATAGATTCCTCCTTAGCTAATACAAAAAAACAGCGTAGTTTAGGGATATAGTAAAGGGAGATATAGAGATATCTACTATCCTATAGAAATCTACTACTACTTTAGACTTTAGTTATAAGGGTCTAACCTTAGGCTAAGGCTCTAAAGTTTCTTAAGAATATCTACTTATATTAATAAAGTTAGTAAAGATAGGATAAGGTATAAGTAAATAAGTATCTAGTAGTATAGTCCCTAGAGGTTACTCTTAATGTAATTGCTACTTGTATATTTCTATATAATATATTAAGTTATCCTTATATTCACCTATGCTATCTTCTACCTATACTCTCTTATATTCACTCCTCTATACTCTCTAGTATTCTCTTACTCCTCTATGCACTCTCCTAGATACTCTCTTATATTCCCCTACTATGTTTACCTAACTATATTCTCTAATATTCACCTTCTCTAATATTTGCCTATATTTATATATCTACCCCTAATCTATATAGTATACTAAAGTTCTTTATTATTATCCTCTAAAGCTACTCCTCCTATATCCAGCTTAAAGATCTTCTAGCTTCTACTACCTATTATACTACTAGAGGATATAGTATTAGAATAGAGCTATAGATACTCCTCTTTTTCTTTATCTATAAGATCTTTACCTATATCTAGATAAAGAGAATTTGCTTTTATCTTCTTAAACTACTTTAGCTTCTGCTTAGCTTGCTGCTAAAGGATTACCTCCTATACTTCTACCTATTACTTGCCTATTAACTATTAGAATTCTATTCTAGTAAGCTACTCTATATCTATAAATCCTTTACGTATATAATACTATACCTAGAAATAAGTATTAGGCTTTTATTTTATAGTTAAGCCTAATACTTGTAGAAGGATAATATAAGGCCCTACAGCTTTTACTATAGACTTACCTTTCCTATCCTTTATTACCCTTCTTTAGGTAGTAAAGTTAAATCTTATATAAAGATCTTCTCTGCTATATAGAGCTTCAGCCCCTCTAGGACCTAGCTTATTTCCTCTTATAACCTTGTCGTACGGTTTCTTCTCTATCCCTATATTAATAATAAATTAACTAAGTCTTGCATTATCTATTTTATAAGCCCTAGTAGCCTTAACTACTCTAAATTCTATTTACCTATCTACGTAATCCTGTAGCTTAATCTAGTTATTGCTAAATTTAAAATCAAGCTATATCTCCTAGTTGGACTAAGATTATACTGCTATTGCTGCTACTGCTAGAGGGCAGAATAAAGGAGATAATAGGGCAGCTACTGCTGCTTTAGGGGCTGCTACTACTATTAGGGTAGCTATTACTATAGGGCTTATCTTTACTGGAGGACTTTTTACATCCTTTCTATTAACTAGTTAAGGATATAGTAAGGAATTAAGAGTCTCTATAATTTTGTCTTTATTAGTATAGACTATAACTTTAGGTAAAAGAGCTTAGGCTATCTTATTATATCCACCTATAACTATATACATTTTAATGTATTACTAAAGATTATTAACTACTTCTTCGAAAGTTCCCTATGTAATTATTTTAAGTAATATACCTAAGAGATTAACTGGAATAGTATAATCTTGTGGATTAATCTTTAGCTAAAGATTAACTACTCCTATGTAACTATTAATTTTTATAAGCTACTTTACTAAATCTTCAGCCTCCTTAGGTGAATTAGTACTCCCTTAGAGGTTATCTATAGTATAGATAAACTTATCTAATACTAGTCTTGCTTCCTCCTAGATTTCTTGCTACTTAATAGTAGGCCTTCTAAGTAATACTTGCTACTCTTTATACTTAGTACTTACTACTAGGGAGCTTTTTATAACTTCTATAAACTTTTTCTTAGGTTTATTAGAAAGTATTATTTTAGAGTTAAGATACCTGCTTTTATAGAAAGAGTAGAAAACTATAGCCCCCTATACTAGTTTTATAAGTAGATTCTCTTAATCTAATAGACTATATATCTTAAGAGCTACTATAGTTAGTTAGAAGGCTATTATATATTTAATAATAGTCTAGGCAGGGAATTTCTATTCTTCTATTAGTCTTGTAAACTTTTAACTTAACCTAACCTTAGTAGCCTATAAGTTAAAGTTCTTTCTAGTACCCTACTCCCTAGTCTCTTTACATACTACCTTAAATGCAATAGAATACTATTACCTGAAATACTAACCTATTTCTAGCTTAATTTTATTATTTTTGTCCTTAATAGCTTTTAAATAAGTAGTATTATTATTAAGAGTCTATAGTCTTTATATAAAGATATAGTACTACCTATAGTATCTTTATATAACTTTAGGTAGTAGTTCTATTCTTACACTAGTCCTAATACTAGATTCTTCTATTCCTTTCTTATTTACCTCTTCCTTATTTATACGCTTAATGTAATCCTTAATAGATTTATTCTCCTCCCTTTCTAACTTATAATTATAATAATCCTTTCTATTAGCCTCTTTATATTGCTCTTGCTTAAGTCTTTATTCTCCCTCTCCCTCTATTTCTATTTAATTTATCTAGTCCTTCCTTTTTATCCCCTTGCCCCTAAATAGATTAGTCCTAAATAGACTATTAGATTTAGGGCCTTTTATAGTAGAGGATGAGCTTATAGGGTTAGGAGGGGGTTAATTAGAGGGAGTAGGTAGATTAGGGGGCGCTGTTGTAGAAGCTAAAGATATACTATTATAATACTTTAGATAAAAGCTTACTTAAGTTAATATAGATACTATAGTATTAATATTTTAATCTAGGGAAGAGAATTAAGTCTAGCTTAAATATTGATAGAGATATAGTTATAAGATAGATTACCTATAAGGAGTTTATTATTTTATATAATAAGAACCTAAAATAGTTTACTACTCTTTAAGAAATAAAATAGGGTTTACTATTCTAGTAAATAGCTTTCTAGATCTATATTTAAGTAGCCCTTTATTAAGACTTAACAGTATATTTATAAGGCTCTAATCCTAATAATTCTACAGCTCTAGGAATATACTATATCTCTACTACTTTAGTTTCTCTCTTCTTTCTTTATATAATTATTTGCGCTTAGTTTACTATATAGGACTTCTTTACTTACTATATTATCTCACCTAGCTGGCTAGCACTAGTATCCTGTAACTCTTACTTCTTCCTTTAATATATTATCCTACTTAGGTAGCTGGTACTAGTATCCTACAACTTTTACTTCTTTACTTAATATATTATCCTACCTAGATAATTAGTAGTATCCTATAACCCTTACCTCTTTACCTATTATATTAACTAGCCTAGGTAGTTGGTACTATACTCCTACTATTTATATTTCAAAGATACTTTCCTAGTTAGTATACTATAATAGTACCCTAACTTATATAATCTATACAACTTATAGAACTTAAATAGCCTACTAGTTATAATCCTCTTACCTAACTACTAGTATTATAGTTAGTGCTATAGGATATCTAGTATTCTTACCTTTATTAATTAATGCCTCTATTGGTACTATTGTCGCCTTCAACTTTCTTAGCCTTAACTATAGCCTAACTTAAAGTAGCCTCTGGGATCCCTATAATAGCTATAGCTAATTTAATACTAGATTTTAATAGTTTAATCCCTTAAATATAAGTAGAAGGTTTATTATTAAATATGAAATTACTACCTAGAGTCCTTACTGGTTTTTTTGTACTTAAACTCTAACTAAGTCCTATTATAATATAGGCATAGTATTTTCCTTGAATCTAGGTAGATTATATGCTAAGTTTCTTTCTAACGCTCTTAGAGTAGTTTTAATAACTACTCTATCTATATATAGGCCCCCTATTAGTAACTCTCCTATAATTACTATTTAACCTTCTAATTACCCTATTAATAACTCTTCTTATAAATATTTCCCTTCTATATTAAGCTCTATACCTATTAGTAATATTACTTCTCTAGTAAACCCCTGTCTTATATATTTAATTATTACTCTTAGTATCTCTCTCTAGTAGATAGCTTTTAGGTAGATAGTGTAATATAAAGTTATTTTTAGTAATAGTCTAGCAGTTAGCTATAGTGGTATATATTCTAACAAAAGTTAATTAAAGCTATTTTCTATTGTATAGCTAATCAGTAATATTACCTATTAACTACTTAACTATAGTAGAATAGTATAGTCTCCTACGTATACAATTAGGTAATCTACTTATAGTGAAATCCACTAGTAGAAATAATTCTTTAGGGGAAGTTTATAAAATATAAGTAGTATTAGGGGTAAATATATAAGGAGGTAGTAATAAGGTATATTAAGTATATAGATGTTAGTTTGAGGATCTATATAAGATCTAAGTTAAGTACTTATAGAGTCTAATTATATAAGATACTATATAATCTTACTTATATAAAATATAAAATTAAAGTCTATATATAGGATTTTATAGAATTCCTAATATATTATTATAGGTGAACCTTGTGTTATATTCCCCCAATATCCTACTAAGATAGAAACTTTATCTATAGTAAGAAGTGACTTTAAGTACCTATCTCTATTAGTAATAACTATGAGATTAATAGTAATCCCTTAGTTTCTAGTATATTCCCTTTTCTGTATAAGTATTTCCTATAGTATTAAGTATATAAATATACTATAAGACAGCTACTATTCTATTAGGTGAGCTTTTAGGTATATAGAGCTCTCTGTATTAGTCTCTAGTATAGTTACTTAGAGCTGCAATAGCAGATAATAGGAGGAATTTTAAATTGAGAAAACTAAGTATTGCTATATAGGTTGCATTTTAGAAGTTAAGAAGCCTATACTAGTAAGAATACATATTACAAATTATACACAACTTACTAATATATAATAGTTAACCCTACTTTAACTACTGTAACAGGACTTATAAGAATAGGCAAGGTTTAATTAAAGGGAATAATCTAGCAAAGGCTAAAAGTAAAAAAGAATAGTATATACTTTATAATTATATAGATATAGTAAAGGTGAAGATAAAATACTAAAGTCCTAGAGAGGAGGGGTTGGAGAGACTTAATATATATAAAGGTTAGTTCCTATATCCTATTTACAGGAATATATAGAAGAATAGAACCTATTTCTTATAAATATATATTTAATCTACTCCTCTTAGTAGCCTATACTATAAATATATATCTAAGTTTCCCTAATTATACTTAGGTTACTAACCTTGTAATTAGATTTATAGTTCTAGATAAGTCTATAGTTTATAAAGTTCTTCTTAATTGTAAGTAGGATAATCTCTATATAAGAGCTACTAGAAATCAGCTCTATTACTAAGTAAGATAACTTTCCCAGTTACTTTTATGCTATTAAATACAAATTAATACTATTACTAATAGAGAACTAGCTGTTACTCTATTTCTTCCTCTACTACTGTGCCTAGCACCATGAATAACTTTGCCTAAACTAGAAAAGTTTTAACTACTACTTGATATAATTTATAAGGTTTTAGAGGAGATAGAATAGAAATTATATATAGATTAGATTATACTCTATATTTATGTTGATCCTGCAAGACTAGAACTAGAAAAGGTATCTAGAGAGTATTATTAATATTAAGATGAGCTGAAGCTGTAGATATCTGCTAAAAGTATTAATATAGTGTTATATACTAGGCTAGGACACTGCTAGGCTTAAAAAAGCTAGACTAGGTACTAGAAATGGTTTACAGGATAAATAAGTACCCTAGGCTATATTTTAAGTACTTTTGTTCTTAGGAGGCTATGTACAGCTAAGGTCTAGAACAAGTGCATTATATAATATATTCGCTTCTTAGCATTCCTACTATAGTATCCTACTATTAGTATTAGAACTATAGTAACTATAATAATGCTGCCAATACTATATATATATAGAAGTTCTTATATTAGAAAAAGTTTACTTATAATTAGCCTATACCTATCCTTCACTTATTTTCTATTACCCTTAGATAACAGCCCTAGTGTGTTTATACGTAATAATAGAATACTCTCTATCTAATATTAGTTGTATATCTAAGTTAATTAAGAATATTAGCCATTCCTTAGAGACTCTTAGAGTTAGTGGTAGAAAGCGTAAACTTCTCCTTAGAAAATACTAGATAAAACTTAAAACTATATACAACCTAGAGTGAAAACCTGTTAAATAGCAATATATTATATTAATTCTTAACCCTCTTTCTTACTATTGAACTAGAAGATTTCTTTATCTATTTTTAGGGGTTAAAACTGCATGCTATACCCCTGTAGTAGTATCTGGTACACTTATACCTAATATACCCTAATACCTTAGGTAAGTAGTAGTAGTATTATAATTGGCTAAGCTTATATTAAGTATACAGCTGAGCTATATCCTTGCTATACTTACTATTAATAAGCTATATATAGTACTATTCCCTAGTATAGTTTAGATTATTAAGTTTAAGCGCCTTTAGGTCTAGATAATAATTCACAACTGCTTCTTCTTTTTGAAGTTTGTATTTCCTATATTTATTATCTATAGTTTTAGCTTTATCTAGATAATCTATAAATAATAATAGAGGGAAGTTTAGCTTATATATTAGTAATAAAAGAGGGAAGTTTAGCTTATCTATTAGTAATAAAAGAGGGAAGCTTAACTTATTTATTAGTAGAGATACCTTAAGAGAAGGGGCTTAAGGAGTTATTATTAATCTTTTAGCCTTACTTACCTACTTAATAACTTCTAGATTAGTTTCAATCTTAAGCCTAGTATACTTAGAGTAAATATTATTGGAGTTAACGCTGTAGATAAACTCTCTAGACCTAGTCCCTAGGTAGAACAGCATAAAATAGAAGTTAATACTAGGGGCTCTATAAGGATCTTTAGTCTTAGAAGATACTAATAGACTAGGTTTAATATTAGGAGGGCTATTAGATTTAGTAGAGTTGAAATTAATATAGTAGGGGTTGTCTTTAGGTTGGCCAGACCTAGGGGAATTAGGAGGAGGAGGAGGAGTATTATAGATAGTACTAGGGCTATAGGCTTTAGGGGACCTAGGGATATTAACTCTAATATTGTAAAGGTTAGACTTTTTAGCCTTAGAAGGCTCTAAGTAGCTAGAGTTAATATTGCGAGAGCTATATCTAGATCTAGGGAGGTTAATAATATAGCTAGGACTACTTATAGGTTAGTAAGATATATAGGTATAAGGAGGAGTATTATAGATAGTACTAGGGCTGTAGGCTTTAGGGGACCTAGGGATATTAACTCTAATATTACAAAGGTCAGACTTTTTAGCCTTAGAAGGCTCTAAGTAGCTGGAGTTAATATCATGAGAGCTATATCTAGATCTGGGGAGGTTAATGTTAATATAGCTAGGGCTGCCTATAGGTTAGTAAGATATATAGGTATAAGGAGGAGTATTATAGATAGTAGAAGGGGTATAGTAATTAGGAAACTAAGAGAGACTAAGTTTAGTATTATAAGGGTTACGTTCAAGTTTATTAGTCTTAGAAGGGTTAGAGGGGATAGAGTTAAAGTTATAAGGACTACCATCAGATCTAGGATAATTAGAGTTACTATAATAAGAGCCGTTCCTATATATAATATATCTAAGTAAGCTAGGAGATTTATTACAGATATAAGCACTATTAACCCTAGGTAAAGGAGGATTTGTATTACAAGGACTACCTCTAACTATAGTAGTAAGAGTAGAGCTATAGGCACTTTAAGGGATTTTAGGTATAGTAGAGCTAGGAGAATTGTATTCCACCTTATAGGAACTACTAGGCTTAGTAGATTTAGATCTAGAAAGATAGGGGTGTAACATAACTATAGTAGAAGAATTGGAGAATAGGGGCTTTATAAAATTCAGGGGACAAGATAATAATAAGGTATAAAGATAAAGGGTTATACTAACTAGGGACCTAGCTGTAAGCTTATATATGTATTTACTCTACTAAGAATACTACCTTATTAATTAAGGGGCTGAAATAACTTAAATAACCCCAGTTATAGCTTCTAGCCCTATTATTAATAACGTAGCAAGGTATCTCTAAGAAAGTCTCCTATCTAATGCTTCCCTAGCCTATAAACTAATTAGGAGCCCCTAAGGTCTAGGTATAATAATGATAACTACTTTTAATTAAGGTTATCCTATTAGGAGATATCTTACTACTTATATAATATACTACCTATAGTAGAGAACCCTACAAGGTAATAACATAGACCTAATATATATTATAACCCAATAATTCTAAGATAACTATAGAGAGAGTAGCCTATTTAGAGCTCTGCTACTATCTACTAAGGATATAATATACTAAACTAATATAAAAATAGGTATTAAATTTATATATAGATACCTAAGAGTAACTAGTTGGATATAGGTATTTATAAATAAGATGGCTGGTATAAAAGGAGGATTAGAAGTAGGAAGATGTTGAAGTAGATTATAATATAAATAAGCTGTACATCTCCTACCTATTAATTATATACTTACTCACCCACTTATATACTTACTTTTATACTAATCTTTAGCAGTATACTATAATAGTATATTCTCTATCTTTATTCTTTAGAACGCCTCTGCCAGTAGATAAAGACTAGGTTCTAATACTCTAGGAAGAGGTATAGATACTAGGATATATTAGTAGCTACTTTAATTAAGTACTAGTAAGTCTATATCCTATTAGAGTAATATTAGCTTATTTAGATGTAGTCTATCCTATAGCCAGAAGATAAGCATAAGCTATAGGCTAGTATTAACTTATTAGTTGCTAAAGAATACCCTATATCTAAGGCTAAGGATAAAACTAATAGGCCTAGTATAACAGAGTAGTGCATTTATTCTCTAAAAGCAATTAATAATATATAGACGTATAATCCAAGAGTAGAACAAGCTAATAGAGGGGGTAATAATAACCCTTATACCCTACTATAAGAACTTCTATTAATAAAAGTAACTAGTAATACTCCTAAGGATTTAAGTACTAAGGTTTACTACCCTATAACACCCCTAGCTTATAATACTAGTAATACTACATCCCTAGACGCTTTTATATACTTAGCCTAAGGGGTTCTAGAAGTAGTAACTCTAGTAGTAAACTTATATTCTAAATACTATATTATAATTAATATAATACTATTATTTAGCCCCTTAGATGTAACTGGTACTACATCTAGATCTCTTAAGGATATATATTACTCTAGTATAGATAGACTAGACACCCCTAATCACGCAGTAGTAGATAATATTAATTCTAGTTCTAATTCTAGGTCTTATATAGTGACAAAGCTCAGCTATAATCCTATAGAGACAAATAACTTAGTATAACTAGACAATAACTGTATACTCTTAACTAAGATACTACGTTAATTTATACAAAGAAAGTCTGCCTTATTACCTAGTACTAATTACTTACCTAACTATATTTCTAATAGAGCAACTAAGGCTAGCTTTAATATAATAAAGCTTACTATAGCAGATGAAGACTGTATAATATTAAGTAGACTACTACCTACTTAGCTAAACTAAAGACTATATTAGCAAAGATAAGAGCAATTAGTACCTAGTATAGTCTATTAGGTAAGGAAATTATTTAAGAATATATAGATTCAAGAACTAGGCTTAGCTTAGGAAGCCCTCTAGATCTCCTATAGGGAAGTTATTAATCTGCTAATTTTCACAAAGGCTAATTATAGATCTATACCCTTTATTTCTAAGATAAGTTAGCTATATAATTAGGTTATAAAAGGTTATCTATATATTATAAAATAGGTTTTCCTAGCCTAGAGAAGAGTTTAAGCCTAATTATATTGCAGTAAAATTAGTAATAATAATAGGAAGAAGCTGCAAAATTTTGAGAAAATTATAGAAGTAATAGTAGTATAAGAACTAATTATTATATATATATAGGACTTCCTAAGTTATAGAGAGTAATATTAGAGTAAATATGCCTAAATATACGTCTAAGAAGTCTAAATATATTACTAGACTCCCTTCCCTATTACTCCCCCTTTAGATAGTCCTTAATATCCCTAATAAAGCCTAAATACTATATCTTACTATCCTTATCTTACTTCTAAGGCTTTAGAAGTATCCTTATATACTGCTAGGCAATAGGTTCTAAAAACTTGAATTATACTAGTAATAGCTTAATTGAACAAAGTATAGAATTTTCCTGCTAAGTAATTATAACATAAAGTAGGTATATATATATCTGAAGTTAATACTTACCTTACTAAGAATAGTTAGCTTAGCCTTTGCCTCTGTAAGCTCCTGCTTTAGCCTAGTTTCTTATGTATAATGCTTATCCAATAAGGTATATATAGTATAGTATACTTCCTACTATTAAGCTAAATCTTATACCTAATTCTAAAGTTAACGCTCTAGTTCTATATAATAGTTTATCTTATTACTAAGCTCTCCCTAGGTTTAGTTATAGTTGTAAATTTCATGCTTAAGGATACATAATAACTATAAATATAGATCCAGCCCTATGCTGTATATGTCGTTAGATAGGTGTACTACTCTTAGGCTATTTCCTAGTAGTAATTCTTCCCTGTACACCTGTATAATCTTAGATAGCTATACTAGGAGCAGCTCTATAGTAATAATAAAGACTTAGAAAGAATAAAGAGTAAACTAGAAAGGTGAATATATTAATAAAGCTCTTACTAGGCAAAGAAACCTTTTATCTTAACTAACTTACTTTATAGGTTTCTAGAAAAGGGTTCTTAGCTAAATAAAAAATAAGATATAGGTTATAGAAAACTACCAACTTAGTACTTAAAACCTCTACTATTATATACTCTTTTATTATTAACCTTACTAAAATAAACAAAGGCTTTATTAAAGAGGTATTCTAATACTACCTATAACCCTAACTACTAATAAAGGCTATACTTCTTTAGAAAACTTATAAGATTATAGAGAATACTATACTTCTAACTAAATACTCTATAGAAGTAGCTGGAGTTAAAGCTAATAAGGCTGTAAGTTAAGTTATATGCTATATATCTCTATAGATAATACTACTACGTCTTAGAGATCTTGTATAAGGTAATTAAATATAGTTAGTATATATATACAAAGCTTCTATAAGTATAATAAAGAAGGTGGA
>ML977764.1:0-19231 GCA_010015725.1 Amniculicola lignicola CBS 123094 | reverse complement strand
TTATAAGGTAAGCTCATTAATATATAGTACCAGCTCTTGTTCTTGTGTTTTGTTGAGTAGTTGTTGATTTTCAGCCTTCTCTGTCACAGTACCCTGCACACCCCGGTGGCGTTTTGACAGCGTAGTTTGACTACACCTATACTTTTTTGCAACCTGACTGTAATTAGGAGATTCTCCTATCTTCAGTGATTGCAATGCTGCTAATGCCTCATCAATAGGAGCCATATTGGTGGAGATATGGGGGGTTGAATATTGATGATTTTGCCGAGGAGTGTGCGTCACGCCGGGCCGTGCGCCACGCTGACAAACACGGTATGTGATTCGCGAACACTTTCAATAAACATTGCCCAATTGCCCAAAGGAACATACAGACACAGCTTCGAAGTGCATTATCGACCTGCGTTCAATTTCCGAGCGAGCCAATGGGTGAAGGACTGGTCACATGATTGCGCGTGGATGGCACGTGCGTGTGGGGTTAGTGTCCCCGACTTTGTGTTAACTTAATTTCGACGTTCACTTTCACTTTCACGACACTAGACGTCTTCACGATGAACCTCTCGACTGTCTCCTTTGACGGTCCTATGCGCTACTTTCACTCTTTGATATCTGTCGACCTTTTCCATGACACATGCCACGCCAGATGAGAGCATGAATGGGAGGGGTGTCGGCTCATATGAGCCTATCATTGCTCTAATACAGCACGTTTGCTCATTCTGAGCCATCACATGATATTCGTGGTATGTCTATCACTGACCACAATGGTCAAATGATGTGGGCTTCACATTCAATCAGTTTGAGGCCTCGGCGACTATGTAACGGCTGGCACGATTCTAAGCAACCTCACAGAATTATATACGGCCGGAAGAATCCTCAGAATATTTCAGCTTTTTACAGTATGAGGTTTCATGTCGGGGAAAAGCATGAAATCTTCCCTTCCCCTCCCATGTGGGTTGGGTAAGTCATGTGCACAGGTACCCCCAGCCAATGCATTGGAGACGCGATCCTCTAGGCACAACTATTTTCCGCTTCCACTTACCCAGTCTCTTTTCCTTTCCACACTGGCATGCAACACCTTCTACTTTCCATTACCACCCCCTCTCTTCCCACTATCTATAACCTTTTTCTGCCTCCCACAAACTCACCACGCGCCACAATGTCTTCCGTTCTCACCTACAGCGAAGTCATTCATCGCCTCAAGAAGGCTCGCGACTCTTCTATGAAGAGGTACTCCCACCCGAGCGACCAAGAGCGCTTGGGGCTCATTCACATGGCGATCGAGGCTGGAATGCGAGCGGCTTCGGCGGGCCTCAAGGGAGCAGAGATGGTGCCTGCCGAGGAGATCAAGGGCCAAGTTACAGATAGGATCAAAGAGATCAACAGCAAGTACGATGCCCCGCAGAGGATGTCCCAGACCCCGCAAAAGATATCTCGGGGAGCCGCGGAGCGCGACGACGAAGACGACAAAGAAGAGGAGGAGGTGTTTCACAAGCGGAGTAAGCAGGTGGAAGAGATTCTTCGATCTCTCCGAGCGGCTAAGCGCGAGACTCTACAAACTCTGGGTCGCAACCACGGCAAAGTCTACATCCGGCTCCAGCGAAACTACGACGCCACAATCCAGGCCGTTCAGAATGGCAAGACGACCCTCCCGCTTCAGGAACTACAGCAAATACTAGACGAGCAGCTCGTAGAGTACCTGGAACGATACGGATCCGAGAGTCAATCGAGCGGCGAGCCTGCTGTCCCATCCTCGGAGCAAGCTCGGCAGCGCCATCCCCTAAAATCATCAGTGGCTGCTCAGAATGTCAGCGAAACCACCATGTAGCATCTTGTCTTATCTAACGTTGCAAGGTACCGACCCCCTCCTACAAACCGCCCATGAAGCGGGCCAAGTCACCGCAATCGTCGTCTCCTATCGTAGAGGTTCGAAGGAAGCGTGCCAAGCAAGCGGAGCAGCCTTCCCCGCCGAAGTCCCCTTCTCCAGTCGATGTTCTACCTCTCCCTTCACTTGAAGGTCTCACCCGTAACGAGGCCTTCTTTAAGGGATATGACTACATCATCAAGTCCATCCTCAATGAGACTGCCCAGGCATCCCACCCACAGTTCAACGCTCATTTCATAGCCGTTCGCAGCCAGGCGTTAGATCATTACGGCTTGGCGACCAACGAAGCCGGGGATGCAATTGAAAATGGGAATACACGTATGGAGAGTGCAACGCAGACCGAGAATTTCATCGGACTGGAAACGGCCATTGTTGCGCCAGTCACGCCCGAACCTGGTTCTGCGAAAGCCAACGGGAGCCATCCCGGTGATCGGGTTTCTATCAATCATCAGAGCGATGAGCCTCTCTATGGTCCCATCCCCCAGACATCCGAATATGCAGGGTCTCCCGCAGGTCGTGCAAATTCCATCTCTGGCGTGGCAGTGGACGTCGACGAAGCGTAGGGCAGGGATGTTACCCTCGTAAATCGCGAGCGAACCCTACCTCTTGAGACCCCGGCTGTTCAGGAATAAATGTCTTTCGGTTGGAGGAGGCTTGTTTATCACACGATCAATGATGAAGATAAAGAGTTGTGAGCTGCTCGACGCTGGTGGCGAGGATTTGGGCAAAAGCGTGCAATAATCTGCATTTGGATTGTTTTCTCAGGTTTGGAAGTGGTAATGGTGGCTATTGTATAAGGGCGCGACATGTCGTTGGATACCTGTAATCACTCGCATAGCTACATCGATACATGTTTCTCATCCCCTTTAAATTTTCACACCCACTCTTTCCACACTCGGTAGAGATTCCTACATCTACGGCGCGTATGCGCTATGATTAAATTCAATATTCTCTCTCGCTCTCTTCTTGATACATGTACGTCTGAGGGAATCGGCCGTTTCTCAGACTCGATGCAACACACCGCGGCCTGCGTAAAGCAACAAGCTGTGACTCTCGATTGTCCACCATGAGTACTTCCCAACTGCAACTCTTACTATTATTTCAAAGCAAGCGTAAAAACGCCCTAACTCTAAACATGGAGTTCAACTAAAGTCATGTCGGTCACAGTCATGGATTGGTATGTAAGGATATTCTCACAGGCACTCATTCTTCCTCTTCACCATCAGCATCCACAGCCTCCAAACACTCCTGAGACTCCTTTCTGACCCATTTCTCCAACTGACACATTGTCTGAAAAGCGGCCACGTCCGAATGCCGATCCTGAAGTCTTTCCAACGCATCGATAGCCCACAACCCTCCCTCGTGGACACGCTCATGATCCCGGCCGTCAGTCCATCTAATCATTAATTGCCACGCTAGCCTGGCCGCGGAGAGGAAGTCAGATAGTTCAGCGTAGATATCGTCGTATTTCTTGTCCCAGTCATTATCATCTTCGCTGTCGTCTTCGTCTTCGACTTCGGCCGTGTCTTCGACGTCCCATTTCCGCTGACGAAGGGCCTTCCGGAACCAGCGCCCGAGATTTATAAAGGCGCGGGCATACTTTTGGTTCATTTCCGTCATTCTGGCAATCTCCCTCTTTCCCATGGATTGTTTGCTCTTGTCGTCATGTGTGTTTTCTACCTCCATCTCTCTCTCCTTCTCTCTCTCCTTCTCCCTCTCCATCTCCGTCTCCATCTCCCTCTCCATCTCCCTCTCCCTCTCCATCTCCCTCTCCATCTCCCTCTCCATCTCCACCCCCCCTTCCATCCCTGTTCCCTCACCAAGCCTCCCCTTCAACTCCCCCGGCTCCTCCTCCTCTCCCTCACCCTCCACCCCCTATATACTCCAAAACCTCCTCTTATGCCACGCCCGTATAACCATTAAAATGCCCGCTTTTCTCTGCAACACCTCCGCTGCCGAGTCCATCACCTCCGACGGGTACTGCGGGAAACTCAGAGGATACAAGGCACCTATTCTTCGGTGGTGGTCTAGCAAATCTTGGTTGCGTGGGGGTATTTCGGTGGCCCTGGTGGGGAAGCTGCTTGGAGATGGAGATGGAGATGGAGATGGCATTATGGGAAAAGGAGGGATGCGGTGGGATATTACTATGGGGATCGGGTTGTGCTTCGTGTGATACCTAACACCAAGGGTTCTGCGGACAGAAAAGGACGAGAAGGGGGATAAATAGATCCAGGAGCTCGAGGAGCTTGGATTTGCAGTGATCTGGCCTGATGATTTGGTAGCCAGCCTTGTCCTTGCAATTATCTAGCAAAGGATAATCAAGGAGAATGTTCTATAGCAACTCTAGATCTGTGATACGCCAACGAACAAAACAAGCTGTTTGACTTTCTTAAACAACTTCTTCTCGAAAAATTCTATTCCCACAGCCAATCTAACATAAACCGACACTGAAAGCAAATCGCACCCGACTAGCACCTATTCCTAATCCTAGTAACACGCCTGAACTCAAAACATCATCACAAACCATCATTCGCTAACTGACCCCTCCAAGCACGCCTGAACCTGATCTTCAACATACTCCCCCAGCTTCTCGACCACCCTATCAATATCCCCAAAGGGATAATCGTGCGCAATCTTCTCCAACACCCCAATAGCCCACAATCCTCCCTGGAACACATCTTCAAGTGCCGGATCATCGCTCCACGAAACCCAATTCGTCCACACGGCCCTCTCTACGGAAACGAATGTCGATATGTAAGAGTAGCGCTTATCGTATGGCACGATAACCTTCCCGCCCCGATCGCCCATTTTATCCTGGTTGTCCCTTCCCTCTTGATTACCGTTACCGTCTCGGTCGCCACGTTCGCTTTCAGCTTCCCATTCCCGCCGCTTGAGCGCAACCTCGAACCACCTCGCAAGACGCGAGCATGCGCGAAAACGACCCACTTTATCCTTCCGATATCCATCGCCTCTTTCCTCTTCATCTTCGCCCTCTTCATCCTCTCTGCTCTCATCTGGTTCCGGTTCCGGTTCTCGTTCCACCGGCACGCTCCAATCCAACTTTTCAACCCATGCTTGTACAACTATCATCGCCCCAGCTTGTGTTTGCTTGATGTGCGCCGGCGAATCTGCAGGGGTACATGGATAAGCTGGGAAGTTATGCTCAGGCCATTCTTCTTTTTCGGATTGGATGTGACCGCAAATCATTCCCCTGCTGCCGGGCGGGGGTCTATCGTCGGTGTGTTGATTTCGGGGGCGCATTGGAGGATCGGGCTGGGGTGTGGTGTCTGGTTATGGGGATCCCAGCGGCTTGTTCTGGTATGAGGGAAGATTTTGTGGAGAAGAAATGGATGGCGGTGCGAGTGAGGTTATATAGGTCCAAGGTTGGATTGCGTCGAGGTCTTTTGGCTTGGAGCAAGCAGCGCGTGGAATATGCTCTGGCAAATTCATGATTGGGGAGGGATGTTTGTTAACTCAGGTGATTTATTGTCTAGAAACGTTGAAGATAGGAAAAGTTCTTACTATTCCGCTTCCTTCCTCAAACGCTTCCTAACTAAATACTTAATTTGAATTCCCTCGGAGCCGTTGCGCGAGACGGATTTTGCTCGTCACGTTCGGTAAAGATATGTAGGGATGTTGTGAAGCGGTATTGGCAAAGGTCTCTGAGTAGGGAGTAGGGAAGAGGATGGCGGGTATTCCGGTCTTTGAAGAAAAGGGTATGCTTGTGAAGATCGTACATAGTCCAGCAGCAGTTGGCATGTTAGCGCTCCCTTGAATTAGTACCAGCATTTCTCTCTCGGTTTAAGATGGCCCACAAAATGATGACAAGAATGTTTTGAATTGCTATTGATACAATATTCCTCTAATCCACCAAGCCACAGATATTAGAGCCGCGGAACCACATGCCAAGTGCCTTCCAAACCACACTCCTCGTATGCTCTCTTTTTCCCGCCCAGCGCCCCCAAGCCCACCGTCAAATACGCGTTACCGATGGATATCGTCATGCCCCAATACAACCCGCCAGCCACCCACTGACTCGCTATTTACACCGAATCCGCCCTACCTCCCCAAGGCGGCCTTGTACTTTCTTTTACCACAGGCACCACCCCCGATAACCAAACCTTGGAAAATCGTTGCAAAAACTAGGATGAGGTCGGCTCGACCTGCACATCGCTTGTGCAATCCACGGTCTGGAAGCGAGTGGCGCTACTTGGCGACCATCCCCACGTGGGCGAGTAGCTGTCAAAACGCCCGCCCTAGCAACAAAGTTCTGCGGCGTCAAACGGGATAGGGATCGAATTCTGGTCCCGAAAACCGTCGGGTTTACATCTGTCTCTTTTCGGTTCATCGTCTGTCTTTGGTATATGTAGGCTTGGTCTAGACGAGCCCCGCGGGCGCAGAGGCTGATGGAAGGTTCTGCTCAGTACGTTTGCAGGTGTGGCCGGAACAGCTGGTTGCTTTGCTGGATCATGGCCTCCACCTTGCCCACCTCTTTCGCTTCGAAGTTCCGCATCAGCTCCAATTGTTGCTCTTGGTTTAGGCCCATGCCCCGACTCTCCTCGCTCCACTGTGGATACAAGTAGTCGACCATGGGGTAGCCCTGATTCGCAGCAAAGTGCTCGTTGTAGATTGGTGATGTAAGCGCATGGGATATTGGTGGCATCGAATACGAGTCTTGGTGTGGCATGGAGAACGTCGGGTTCCAATGCGGGAGTTCAGCAAATGTGGTGGGAAGGGGGGAGAACTGAGTCGTGGGAGGAAAGTTGAAGCCTGGAATATTGGTGTCCATGGATGATTTTGGACTCGTATCGAGATAGGGTTGCGGAGGTGCCTGGGCGGGTGAGGTGTGTAATGATGCCGGCGGCGATGACTGGAAAATGCTCTGGGGATTCTGGTTGGAGAAGTTGAAGAGCGGCTGTGTCTGGTTCGGTAAATAGCCGAATGGCGGTTGGACTTTGTCTGAGGGTGTACTGACGGAGGCTGTGGAGGCCGTTGCGGGACTGGTGGTCCGCGAACGGTTGATCCCCTCTACCATGCTAGAATGAACAGACGCACTGTCAGAGGGAGAGCTTGCTGAGATGGGGATGTCACCGTCTTTGTCGAAAATCTTCATGCAGGCCTCTATGAGATTGCGGTACAGCTCAAGTGCAGACGCGACACCGGGCCAGCGCTCCGAAGCGAACTCGATGGAGTCAAGCGCAACTTTGAGATGTCCCTCGACTTCTTCACGGGTGTGTTGGCGGCGTATCTCTTCATAGGACAGTGTCCACAGGATAGTGTTGATCGCCATGAAAATGGCTTGCGTGAAGATCCAAGTCACGTCCACGCTACCAGTCTTGATCTGTCTTTCGGTCATGTAGATGTTGTACTCGCAGGCTTCGTAGCACTGGATAGCGGCGTTTAGCGAAGGCCTTGGCACTTGTGGAGATGGGCGGAACAGGAAGACGACCATGGTGTTGTATCGGCCCGTGAACCTGTAGATGGTCAGACTATAGGAGTGTCAATATACTGGGAGATACCCACCAGACTTTGTTCAAGCCGGAGCCGCCGTCCATCTCCGGACTAGTGTCCCGCCATGCGGCCATCTTTGACTGCATCTCGGCAAACCATGGATCTTTGTCGTTCCTGGGCTCTGCGCGTTTCCGCTGATACAGCTTCCGCCGTATTTCTAGCTGCAGCAGACGCATCTTGAAGAAATGGATGCCGATCCACTTTTTGAGGGACGCCTGGGGGGCAGGGCGGATGCCCTCTTTTGTGATGTACTCGTCATCTACTAGTTCATGAAAGTTCACGTCCAAATGCTCTCTTCTCGTTGCAAAGGTGCTGGGCCGCCCCAGACTGTGGGACAGGCCGTACTCCATGGTCAGCAAGCACCAGAACAGGCGCCGGCGCATGTCGACCTCCAGCGGGTCGGCCTGGCGTCCGCCGGGGCCGCGGGTGATGGTCTTTTCCTCGTGCAGGCCGAGCACCTGGCAGAGCCGCACGCCAATGCCAATGATGTAGTACACGGCGGTGCGGGTCGGCGTCAGCAGCGAGTAGCCGGCGACCAGGGCAAAGCACTGCAGGGTCTTGAGATTCATGGGTTTCACGGCAGCCTCGAAGAAGGTCAGGGCGGCCAGATAGTAGCTGTCGGCCAGCCCGGCGTACTGCGTGTCCATCTTCTGCAGACTGATGGCAATCACCATGCGCAGACAGTAGTTCTGCCACGGGTCGGCCGAGCCCTGGTAGACGTCCTCGACGTCCTGCAGGAACGTCGGCTCGTGGAAGATGGGATACATGGGGTGCACTGGGCACGGTCAGCGGATGCGGGCAGAGCGATTACTACAACAGGACGCGCCTTTGCCGTAGAAGAGCTGCACCAGCAGGTTCGTCAGGTCTCTGTTCGGCAGGTCCTCGGCCGCCACGTCGCTTATCAGCGGATAGACCTTGGACGTCGGCTTCTTGTCCTCCTCGTCGAACGTGGCCTTGATCGACTTGGCGCGCGACGTCGGCACGATCTCGGTGATGCTCTTGGACTCGGTAAACTGCTTTGCCAGCTGCATCACCAGCCGCGTGATGTTGATGCCGCTCGACGGCCCCAGGTACTTGCTCTCGTCCGACTCCTGGATGCGCACCGCCGTGGCGCCGCGCATCACGTCCTCGGGGTCCGGCTCGACGTCGTCGCGCTCGAGGTCGGCCAGCTGCTTCTCGAGGTCGCGCACCTTGTGCTGCAGGTGCACGACATAGTTGCGCGGGATCTTGGAGCCCTTGGCCGGGTCGTAGTACTCGCAGTGCGAATTGGTGCGTTCACACGGCCCGCAGCGAGGCAGGCCCGGGTCGCATCGGGTCTTGCGCTGTGTCGCGCCTGCTTAGCCTCTGTCTCTCTGTCTGTCTGTCTGCCTGTCTGCGGCTTCCGCCACGGGGCTGGGGCGCGCTTACCGTCCGGCAGCGACAGCACGCTGTGAGGGTATGGGCGATGCGGCTCGGGGAAGGAGCGTCCTCGGTGGTGGTGCGCGGGGCACCGTTCGTGCCGTTCGCGCCGCTCGTGCCTATCGTGCCGCTCGTGCCGTTCGTCTTCGACGGGTCCGGGCGGTCCATCGTCGCCGGTCGTCGGGGAGGGGAGGGAGAGGTGCGAGGTGCGCGGGGGCTGCGGCCGGCGGGGGAGAGACGGCGGTTATACAGCGAGTGCACACGGCCATGCCCGGGCAGCGAGCAATCGCGGACGGGGCGGGTCGAGGGCGAGCAGCGGGCCAGGGATCGCGGTAGGAGGCGCCAACGCCGTGGCACAGCCAAGAAGCAGCAGAGAGGCAGACAGGAGCGAGTTGGTCGCGGACAGGACGGACAGGACGGACAGGACGGTACCTTGGGCCAATCTTCGAAAAATACCACCGGCGGCCACCATCCGCAACGTTACAGACGCGCCCCCAATCAGCGCCGCAGAGCGCCCCTGTCTGCGACATGACAAACCGTCCTCCGGGGTCCCGCGACTGTCGCTCGGTAACAAACGTCGTCGAATGGCTCATGGCTAGGGCTGCGCGGGAGCGGCCGCTGATAGGCCGCGCTACACACGACGACGACTAGTCCTGTATCCCGTCGAGAGGTGCTGCTGCCCAGGACAGCCTCCTCCCCGTTACCGCCGCTGGCAGAGGCATCGCGACACCACCCCTACAGCGCTGAAGTCTGCGTCCTCTGGCGGGGCATCACCACAAGCAGCCCAGGCCTGCATCCCCCCCCCTTCCCCCCGGGCCCCGTGAGACCAATCCACGGCCGATCCTGGAATCCACAGGCCCGCGGTGCACAGAGCGACGACTGCGCCTCCCGCAAGACCCTGTGCCACGACCACCCCACCACCACCGTCTACGGGAGGGTCGACCAGAGCTGAAGACAGGGCTGTTTGCCCTCGCTGTCGTCCCCCAGGGTCCTCGTAGAGCGGTGCGGCAACGCGATTTGTCCACCATCAATCTCCCGAGCCCGGTAAGTGCGGTTCGTCTCCTATTCACTCCGACCCTCAGCTACGCCCACACCAGCGCCAGTGCCCCTCCTGTTCCTTTTGCCTCTTAATCTCCCGGCTCCTCTCTGTTTGTCCTAGTCTCTGTCTCTTCCCATATCTCCGTACGCAGCAATCCATCTTTTGTTCTGTGGCGATCACGTGCCCTCTGTGTAGTCCATGTATTGATATCCACCATGGGTGCAGACGCGCCCACGCATCCCCCTGGAGACGGCCTCATGGTGCTCGACACGCCGCTGCTCCGCGTGAGCAGGCCCGTCGCTGCTTGTTCACGGTGCCGCGCAGCCAAAGTCAAGTGCGACGGAAAACTGCCTGCCTGTACAGCATGTGAGAAGTCGAATCGAGCGTCAGAGTGTTCTAGTACGAACGACCAGTTTGCACGAGGAAAAGAGCGGAGCTATGTCGCGACGCTCGAGTCCCGGGTGGAAAAGCTCGAGAAGAAGATTGCCGAAGCAAGAGCACGGAGGAAGTCATCGTCTATCCTGATGCAGGATGCTGACACTGGCACCCCACGTCGCACGTCGGTTGATACGCTCAAGCCCAAGCCCATCAGCAAGCGTGCGGCGAGGAGAAAAGAGGCATTAGACATTGATGAGTTGGTGTCCGACTTTGGTCTGCTGTGAGAATGTCGTACCATTATCAAACTTCCTGAGCTAAATGCATGTAGGGCTGTCAATGCTACGGCACGAGACTTTTATGGCTTCACTTCTGCCATGTCCTACTCGCGTCTCATCATATCCGCAAGTTCCAAGGAAGCCCTGCCCCAGGGCCATACCAAAGCTCTCCCTCCTAGGTTTGCCGCCACGCCCCTGATACAGCACTACCTCAACAACATCTTTGTACTCCTTCCGTTCTTTGACGAGGCGGTTTTCTGGAGTTCTGTGGACGCGTTGTACCACCCCCACGACCAAGCAACTGCATTCGATCACTTCATTGTACGCATGGTGCTTGCAATATCTTGCCTCACTCAATCAGAGAAGCGTGGAGACTCTCTCTATTCCGATGCCGTCGGCCACATCAATGCCGCTCTGGAGCATTCGGAAGAGGTGCTTCATCCCGGATTCATTAGCAACATACAGGCGCTCATACTGCTCGTCGAGTATGCGATGATGGATCCCCATCACTTTGACAGCTGGACCCTGATAGGGGCAGCGTCCAGAGCAATGGTCGATCTTGGCATACATCAAGATCCTTCGCGAAGCACAACAATATCACGCTCGAAGCTCGAAATCCGGAGGAGAGTGTACTGGTGTGTCTATTCACTTGATAGGTAACTCATTGCTCAGACTGAGATAGACTTGCACTAATATCACATCCAGATCCACCTCACTCGTACAGACACGAGCCTTCTCCTTTTCTGATGATTCTGCCCACGTCTCATTCCCCTTCCACACGTCTGCAACCTCGCCTAAACATTCCTCCCCACAATCTCATGTCTTCCACCAATCCTTCGACACCGCCCTGTCGCTGTTCAAAATGCGGGATATCCAATCGGACTGGTACATGGACCTCTTCCAGTCTGGCCGAGACCCCTGGTCAGACCCATATCCATACATTTGGAAGACATATGCTACAATGACAGACTGGTTCCAAGATATGCCCGCCAGCACTCTACCATCGACGCGATCGTTTTACGAACTGGAACTGCTCTACAGCTATGTATACATCCTCTCCCCAAGCCCGCGTATCCCGCACATACACGAGTACGCCCAGCGTCTCATCTTCGAGCACTCCATCGCATACGCTACAAATCTTCTCGCCCTCATCTCTAAACCATCAAACACCACCAAGCCACCCATCACCTTCTACGACGCCATGCGTGCCTACATGACCGGCCGCCAATTCGTCGACGTCCTATCCCGCAACATGGACTGCCTCCTCGACATCATACCGCCATCACCACCCGTCCCCTCCGCCCCCCAACCAGTTTCCGAAGACCCTCTCGCACCCCCTACTCAAATCGCACCTCCACCTTTCCCCTCGCCCCTCATTCCCGATGGCCAAACCGCCCCTAACGACCCCACCACCCGCGCCATCAGCGCCATCAACGACTTCACAACCATTCTCTCCCGCTTCGGCCTCCGCTTCGGCTTCACCCACTGGCGCGACCGCTTCCAACGCGAATCCGCTGCCCTCCTAACCTCGCTCTACCAACGCGCCTCGACAACCCCCATACCCTCCCCTCCATCCCTAGACATGACTCCCCATCCCCCCATCTTCCCCCAAACCTGGGTTCCAGGCCCAATACCCAGTCCCCATGCCTCGCTCTTCCCCACCCTCACAAACCCCACCACCCCACCAACCGCATACCCAAACCAACCCAGCCCCTTCTCTACAAGTCCGTATAGCACAGGGTTCAGTGCTGGGAGCCAGGGACAGACTGTCGAGTGGCCCGGTACAACGCCGAGTCCGCAGCCGACAGGATTACCGTTGCCGTTGCCGTTGCCGATGCCGGAGATGCCGCAGCCGACGGAGGGAAGGGGGAGGAAGGCGGTGCTGTTTGGGCCGGGGTTGCCGGTGACAAGGAGCGAGGGAGGAGGGGGCACGGGGCCGGGGGCGGGAGGTCAGAGTCAGAGTCCGGTGCAGGGGTTGAGTCCTGAGGAGGGGAATACGCAGTGGAGTCAGGGGTATATTTGAATGGCGAGGAGGGGACTGGGTGGTGGGAGTGATGTTTGATGTTTGACGAGTTTCTTGGGTGGAGTATCAGATATTTGGGAAATAGGAAGGGGTAAGGCTGGATGGATGGATGGATGGATGGGAGGCAGAAAAGGAGCTTTCTTCCATGTATAGCGAAACCTAATGGTGTACCTACTCGGACCAAGCGACCGAGGTATCCCTATCCCCATCCGTATTCATACTTGTGCTCGAATTGCCTACGCCATGCAAACCAACCAAACCATGATATATGATGAATTATGCCATGATGCACTACACATATGATCTACGCCCCAAACCGACACTCGCAGCTCGTATCGATCGACATGCTCATCCAGGGATATCCAGTACTCAACAAGCGCCCAAGTACGCGTCGGTAGGTACTCTGAAGCAGTACTCAAGGATTACTCAGCGCCAAACACGCATCAACGGCCAATCCGACCCTACATCATGATATTAGCGCAACCCCTCATAAACCCCAGCATCACACAATTTCCAGGATAGAAAAATTCTGAACTTACCTCCCCTCCTTCAACCGCACAACATCATCTATAACCTCCCTGTCTAGCGCTGGAAACATCCCCGCCAGCGTCTCCACCACAACTCTATGTTCCTGGCGCTGAATCTTGCGTGCCTCTTCCGCCTCAGCAGAAGCCTGGCGCGCGGCTGCATCTTCGGCCGAAAGCCGTTGCCTAGCTCGCGTTTCGTTGGCGGAGCGGCGCGGTTTCTCGTTGTTATTTACTTGGGGCGGGCCGGTAGTTGTGGTCGTGGTGCTGGACGGATAATCCGAGGAGCGGCGCGGGGGGATTTGCGCGGGGGAGAGACGGGGGGTGTTTCCTGGTTGGGGCGTGGATACGGGGCCGGAGGGTTGGGTGCTAGTGTCGTTGTCGGAGAAGATGCGGCCAATGGTGCTCAGGGGGCGTTGGATTGTGCGTAATAAGCCTGCTACGGCGGCGTTCTCTTCTTCCTTCTGTTCGCCGTCACTCCTTCCCGCTTTGCCGCTTAGACTCCGCCGTGGCAGCTCCGCTTCGTGCGAATTCCGACTTGTGACTTCGGGGCGCGAGAGGGAGGATTTCTCGCTAAGATGGACGTGGGGAGAGGGCATGCGGCGATGGCCCGGTGAGGGCATGGGGAGGGATGGGGGAGCGGAGGATTCAGCGAGGGAAGGAGAAGGTTGGGCGGGTTCGACGTGGCGTTCCGCGATTGCGGAGACGGCTGCTTCGACGTTTTTTTCAAAGTCGTCGTCGGTGATGGTCAGGGATGTGCGGTCGAGAGATTCGATGAACTGGATGGCGCCCATGAGGGAGGACAGGTAGTACCCCGCTTCGCCACCGAGCTTGTCCTGGTTGCGGAAACGGAGAATGTATTGCACGTTGGAGACGAGGTGATCGGGATTTGCGTGGAGGACGGTGTAGATGAGAAGGGGGACGAAGGAGTCGGCGGACTGGTCTGATGAGGATGTTCGTAGGAGGCCGAAAATGACTTTGCAGCAGTTGAGAATGCAGATGACCTTGTCTCTCGGTGCGCGGTAGCTCTTGATCTTGAGGAGTTCCTGCTGTGCGAGGTTGAGGAACTTCTTGCCCTTGTCACCAACCGGGTTGATGTCAAGATGTTCTTCCTTCACCCAGGCGTATATACGAACTCTTTGCGCGAGGACCTCGTCTCGTTCGACATCTTCCTGATGTTGGCCTTTTCTCCCAGGCGCGTCTGGTCTTCGCCGTCCTTTGAGGGGTGAGATCTGTTCAGTAGGGGGTATCGCTGGGGAGAAAGTCTGCGAATATAGTCGATTCATAACGAGTTTCTCCATGCCCTCTCTTGCATTATCGAACTCGGCGTCGGATACTGTCCGCCAGACGTCACACTGCGCCATCTTCTTGCTGATGAACTCGAGGAAGTCGGCAATGATCTTGACTTGCTCGTGCACCATCCATTGTTTCTTGCCGAATTCAAGCAAGAAAGATCGCAAGAACTTAGCTACAGGGTCGGCTGTTCTATGGCGCAACTGCTCGAGGAAACGGTGGAAGTCAAATGGGAGATCTGGTTCAGGGTCTGGGACAGGAGGCGCGGGGCTGAACTGTGAAGCGTGAGCAGGAGGTGACATGGGCGACCCCACACCCATGCCGTCCTTGAGCGAGTTGTTGGTGCCCACGCGGTACAACGAAGAAGCCCTTGGGGGCGGGGACACCAGCGCGTGCTGCGACGACTCGTCCTCTGCCGGCACGGGCAGCGGCTTGTTCAGGGGCTCCAGGCTGGATCGGCGCGGCGGGTGGGCAACGGGCGATTCCAGCAGCGGGCCGGCCAGCTCCAGCCGCGGGGACATGATCTCGTCGGCACCCGGCCCGCCGTTCTCGTTGTTGAACTGCTCCATGATGCTCTGTATCTCTGACCTCGAATCCTCCGCCGCGTCTTCTCCTCCGTCATATTTCGCATATGCTGCCGACTCGGCGTCTTCTGAGTTCCTCCCGCTCGACTTGCCCTGCGATGTGGGGGAGGTGGTGCGGCTGGGCGTGTCGGTGTTCAGGCTTAGGTACTTGTCGTCTTTGGGGGGTGGCGGGGGCGGCGATGGGGAGCGGACGGCAGCTTTGCCAGCCGATTTCGAGGAGATCTCGGGCGGTGGTGTTGTGGAGCGGGTCATGGGTTCGGCCTGGGCTGCCATCTGCTCTACGACGTCCGCGGGGGCTGCTGGGCCAGGCTCGTCCGCTTTGACATGCTGCACATCCCCGCTGGGAGACTGCCCTGTAGTAGACACAACCGCATTCTCCTCACTACTCGGGCTCTTCACATGCCCCTCGTCACTCTTCACCACTGGCATCTTCTCTTCCGCTGTCCCTACGACTTGCCCCGCATTGCTGCCGGGCTCATCCTGGGTGCTGGCGATGGCCTCAGTCTGCGCGGTCTCGTCCAGCACTGGTGCAAGCAGGCCTGTCACACCTGCACTCTCCCCCTTTTCGCTGCCTGCCAGCTGCTCTTTGAGAGGCGTGTCCGGGCTTGCATTGGGTTGCGGAGCGAGCTTCGGGGAAGACATGTGCTGCCTGAGGCACGCGCGCTACTTCCAGAGACCGATCTCAGGGAGAAGAGTGCCCATGAACCGAGGGGAAGAATTGTGGGATGTGAATCACGGTGTGGTGGTGCATTCACGAATCCCTGGGGTGGTGTTGCGGTGCAGTCACCGGGCCTATCTGGGGCGAACACCAGCCTCATCGCCGCGTTTGAGCCCGAAACCCCCGACGTGACTCGCGAAGCGTAGATGCGTGCTTACGTCAGCCGCAACTTCAACTTCAACCTCAGCTGCAAGCATTCCGAGCAAATAACGCTGTCGCGACACCAACGGGACCAACCTGCCATGTGTGGCATCTTCTTCTCGCTCTGTCGCCATGGCCACGTGACCCCGGATGTCGACACACGAAACCTGCTGAACAATCGAGGCCCCGACAACACTGGAACACTCAAACTTAATATTGCAGCAGACGAGCACGCGTCTCAGCCATTGTATGCCACGTTTCTGTCCACGGTGCTCTCACTGCGAGGCACGAGCATCGTACAGCAGCCCCTCAACGACGCGTCGACCGGGTCTGTGTTGTGCTGGAATGGCGAAGCATGGAGCATCGGAAGTCGCATTGTCCAGGGGAATGACTCTCGGCAAATATTCGAATCACTGCTCCACGCATCCATCGGGACCTCTGCTAGTCGCGAACACTCCATCACAGGTGTTGTGGGGCTCCTGTCGAGCATTAGAGGACCCTTTGCGTTCGTCTTCTACGACGCACCAAACCACTACATCTACTACGGCAGAGACTGTCTTGGACGACGATCACTGCTTCGCAAATCTGCTGCCACTGACCAACTAATCTTATCAAGCGTATGTGATAATAGTAGTGGCGACCAATGGGCTGAGGTAGAGGCCGATGGACTGTACGTAGTCGACCTCAAAGCGCGGTCTCCATTTGATGCTCGGCGTATTCCTCACTGCCATAAGGACCAACTTGGCACAGATAACATAGCTCTTGTAGGTAGGTTCAAGGTAATAAATGGAGTCGACTCATACCAAAAACAGGCACTACCCTTCCCGGCCATCAACAGGTCTGCCAAACCCAGTATCCAGGCAGACCTTTCTCGCGCGAGGGAAGCACTCGAAGCTGCTCTCAGAGAATCGCTCAGCCTGCGAACTCAGCATGTCCGAGAGTCCTTCCAGTCTACTGACACAACACTAAATGCAGAGGTTGCCATTTTGTTCTCCGGCGGGCTCGACTGTACCCTGCTGGCCCGCCTCGTCCATGATCTTCTTGCTACCAACAAGACTATCGATTTGCTCAACGTCGCCTTTGAGAATCCAAGAATCCATCGTAACCTCGATCCAGGAGTCTCTCCCTATGAATTGTGTCCCGACCGCATTACTGGGAGAGCATCTCACGCAGAGCTACAGATGGTTTGCCCGAATCGACGGTGGCGATTTGTCGAGATAAACGTCCCGTATACTGAGACAATTTCTCAAAGAACTAGGGTTATGGCCTTGATGCATCCACACAATACCGAAATGGATCTCTCCATCTCGTATGCGCTGTACTTTGCCTCCCGGGGCGAGGGCGTTGTTTGTGGTCAGCCCAAGTCACCATCATCACCATACACGACCCATGCGCACGTTCTACTCTCCGGACTGGGAGCTGATGAACTCTTTGGTGGCTACCAACGCCACGCCTCTGCTTTCGCCCGGGCCGGATATGAAGGACTCATTGACGAGCTCGAACTTGATTTCGATCGTCTTGGTAAACGCAACCTCGGTCGCGACGATCGGATCATTAGCGATTCTGGAAAAGAGGTTCGGTTCCCTTACCTCGACGAAGACTTTATTGCATTAGCTCTCAGCTTGCCCGTGTCGGTGAAATGCGATTTCGGACTACCCCAGACAAGTAATCCAGATGATGGCGACCAGCTTCTGGAACCGGCGAAGAGGATATTACGAGTACTGGCTCGGGATCTAGGCATGAAGGGTGCTGCAATGGAGAAGAAACGTGCCATCCAGTTTGGTGCACGTACGGCAAAGATGGAGACCGGCAAGGTCAAAGGAACCCACACACTTTCCTGAAACTTATTCCTCATCTAGGTAAGCCTTCCTACACTTCCTCTCTCCCTCGATGATGAAGACCTTTGGGAAATCCCGTGAAAGCCAAAGAGCACTGCCTCACACCTCTTTCTTTGAACTGCCGCGTGGTTTTCAATCGCGATAACCCAGGCGCTCACTGGATATGTGCGTTGTAGGACTTTAGCTTCATGACCATCCGATGTGTAAAAGGCAAGTCTGATCGAAGACCTATAAATGCTTCTGTATATTGCAATTCATGCCACACAGTTTGTTGACAGCTATCTTCAAGAAACCCGCGCACCCCCTTCTAGCGAAGAATCAACAAAACAAACCCACCAAATAGGATGAGGGAAAGGTATGTCAACCCAAATCCAAGCTGCCTCCCCAACCCATCCACCTCTCCAAAGACAACTCTCCCCGCGCCATTCTGCTCCGCAGGAGGACGAGACTTGAACGGCCGTTTCGTAGGCGCCACACCCGTTCTATTCGCCACCACAGTCCCATTCCCTGTTGGTCCACGAGATGCAGCTGGCGTAGCGAAGCACTGAGGACTGCCATCAACCAACGCGCACATCTGCCCCTGCGCACAGCAATCATTCCCACAACACGTCTGATTCACCCCGCAATGCCCACTCGCCTCATTCGCCCTCGGACAACACCGGTACCGCTCCTTATCGATACACGTACCGCCACACCCCGTCAACCCAGGCCCACAACACCCCTTCCTCTCCTTTGGATTCGTTTCCCCCGTGCAAGTCTCCCGGATGCTGCAGAACCAGTTATCCCCGGGGTCGCTGCAGCAGATGTATTGATTCGGGTCATAGCAGTGCGGTTCGCGACCGCATTGGCGCTGCCCTGCTGGACAGCAGATGGTGGGACCGCAGTCTTCGGATAGGAGACAGATGGCTCCCCCGGGGCAGCATTGTTTCTCGTTCGGGTTGTAGCATTTGTCTCGGCAGAAGAGAAGGGGAATGCCAGGTTCGGTGCGGTTGGCGCAGGTGATTGCAGCGGATCGTTCGATGGGTTGGAGAGCTGTGAGGTTGGGGGTGGGGGATATGTTGCTGATTTCGTAGGTCGAGCCAAAGGAGCGGTGGGGAGTGGTGGAAGTGTTGGAGCTGCTGGGGACTTTGAGGGCTGTTGTGGATTCAATGAGAACGAGAGAAATAATCAGGGTGTATACTCGTAGGCACATCGTTCTACACTGGAAAGTGGCCGCGGACGTGGCGATGGGTGGGGCATGGCGGAAGAGAGCTTCACGATACTTCAGGCCTAGGGGCAATATCACAGAAGTGTTTGTTTGGTAAGATGTGAATGCGATAAGATGAAGAGAACGCATCCAATGTTCTCGATCCTTCACAAGCTCAGTACTGTCGTTGTCAAACTACCTAATCTACGAGTAGGGAGGCACCTGCGTTTGCCAGCATAGGCCCTGAAATGGAATGCCCTTCTACGTTTGCCCAACTACCACACGCCGCCTGTCCCTACCGTATATAACCCGAGGTCTTTCTTTCGGAATTGCTGAATCCGACCCAGAACTCTGGCGGGTAAGAAAAAGTCGGATATAAGGAAAGCGCCAAGACCAATTACAACACTACAACATCACCTCTTCACTATGAAACTTTCTGTATAT
>ML977763.1:0-19274 GCA_010015725.1 Amniculicola lignicola CBS 123094 | reverse complement strand
AGTATCTATTAGCTAACCCTTAAAATCTATCTCCTCTGCTTCTATACTATTACCACCTCTAGACTCTACCTCTATATTTGCCCTAGCTTACTCCTACTACTTATTAGTCTTATATTTATCTAGCTAATACCTAAAGTATTCTTCTAGCTTAGAATTATTATCCTTGTTAACCTCCTCTTTATATTTATTACTATTATTACCCTTAATATATAGTTTATTAGCCTTAAGTACCTAGTTACTAAAGTACTCTTAGAAATCTATACCTTAATAAGGCCTATAATCTATTAGTATATACCTGTAATAAAATACTATAATAAACTTACTACTATTCTTTACTTATATATATAGTAAGGTCCTCTATAGATAGCTCCTTAACAAATTTATACTACTTATCTTTCACTAACTAATTCTTAAAGGAATTAGAATTTAGCTTCTTAAGGCTATCTTAATAGACCTTGTGTATAATCTTCTCTAGGGTACTACTATTACTATATACCTAAGCTACTAAAGGAGGTAATATATAACTATTACTATTAGAATCTATATACTAAATCTTCTCTAGGGTTTTAGTATATTAGTGCTTACTAGCTTCTATAGTAATATTAGCCTATTTTTTTTCTATATAGTTAAGCTTAGACTATAGCTATTCTCCTGTAATATATTAGTAGAAGGATGTAATAAATATCTATAATAACTTACTACTCTTATATTCTTAGAAGTACTTCTCTTCTAGCTCCTTAACTACTACTATAATAATCTCCTTATCCTTATCTTTACTACCCTTCTTAAGTTTCTTTATTAGCTTATATTTTACTGTATAATTAGCTACCCTTATACTATCTAGAGCCTTTTCTAAATAATCTATCCCTTATATTCTCTCCCTCTATACTACTATATAGGTACTAGAACTAAGCTCTTTTATATAGTTTACCTTTATATTTATAGGGTAACCTTTTCTTAAACTAGCCTAGCTATATAGAGCAAGAATATAGTTAATCTTATCCTCTTTATAAGCCTAACCCTACTATAGTTAGTATTAACTATAATTAATAGCTATAATAATTACCTTAGTTAGCTATATCTACTTATTATACTTAAAGCTAACAGGAATATTAATAGGTAGTAATATTCTAGAGTTAAAATCCTTAGTCTTAATACTATCTATTTTCTATAGTAGCTAGATATAATAAATAGGTATAATAAAAGGAATATAGGAGGGTAGGTAGTAAGTATTATATATTAAGGTAGTAGAGTTAATAGGGTTATTAGATTAAGTTTAGTAGGGGTAGCCTATATACTCTAGGTAGAAACTTTTAAAACTGGTCTATATATATGCTAAGTAAGAATAAGTAAGAATTAGTAAGATTACTAGCTATACCCTATACCCTAACCTACCTACTACCTTAACTATAACCCTATACTACCCTACTATTATATCTATTTATTATAGTACTAACCCTATTATAACTATACCTTAAATATACCCTCCCTAAATTAGTACTAAAATAATAGGTAGTAAGGCTCTTAAGAAACTACTTATAGCTAAGGCTAACGTACTTTATAAGCGAGTTGGGAATATAAGTAAGTTAGGAACTTCTCAACTTTTTGCAATACATTAACTATCAACTATAATACCTCTACCAATACCTATTTAACTGCCCTACGATAAAGCAGATATCCTTCTAGCTATCTCAGCTATTAATTAGTAGTAAGTAAAGAACACGCATTAAGCTATAATCTTATTTAGTGTTCCAGATAGCACGCTGCGTGACTGACGCGCTGGAAAGCCTTCACAACATAACTATAGGCCTAATTCAAAAAAGCTCTCAGAGCTAGAGGAGGAGGTTATTGTTAGATATATACTTAACCTGGATTCGCAAGGATTTCCGCCTACTCTAGATACTATACGTAATATAGTAGATAAGCTACTTGCTAAGTGCAGCGCTAGCAAGGTTAGCAAGTAGTAGCCTAGGAACTTTGTCAACTAAACAGAAAAGCTTACAACGTGATTTAACTAACTATATAATTACCAGTAAGCTCTCTATAAGGATCCTAAGACTATAAAGGCCTAGTTTAAGCTTATATAATGTACTAAGGCGGAGTATAGTATCTATAATAAGGATACCTACAATTTTAATAAGGCTAGCTTTATAATAGGCAAGATATTATCTCAGCTTATTATTACTGGCTTAGAGAGACGTAGTCGGCTAAGGACTATATAGCTAGGTAATTGTAAGTAGGTCAGCGTGATCCAGGGAATCAACGCTGCTGGGTGGCTAATCCTACTATTTATTATCTTTGCTAGCTAGTACCACCTCTCTACCTAGTACAAGGGCAATAATATACTATATAACTAGGCTATCGTAGTTAGTGATAATAGCTAGACAACCAATAAGATAGGAGTTAAGTAGCTAAAGTACTTTATTAAGCATACAGAGGGCAGGAAGGTTAGGGTATATTAGCTACTTATCTTTAATAGCTATAAGAGCTACTACTTACTCAACTTTCAAGAACTCTATAAGGAGAATAATATCTTCACTCTCTATATACTACCTTATTTATTGCACCTCCTGCAGCCACTTAATATAGGCTACTTCTTACTACTAAAGCGTGCGTATAGGTATTAGATTAAGAGCCTAATCTATAACGGCATTAATTATATTACTAAGCTCAAATTCCTACTAGCCTTCTGCGCTGCCTATAATTAGGTAACTATAAAGGATAATATCTGTGCAAGCTTTCAAGGCGCTGGCCTAGTCCTATATAATCTAGAGGCAGTAATATTAAAGCTTGATATAAAGCTTTATACGCTAATGCTACCTACGCTAGAGGTCACCCTATAGGAGGCTAAAACACCTAGCAATGCGCGCGAACTAGAGGCTCAGTCAATAATGATCCGTGATTAGATACAGAGGCACTAGAGCTTATTACCTACCTCTATTATTATAGCGCTTAATCAGCTCAAAAAAGGCGCTGAGGTAATAGTATACTCAGCTATGCTTATACGCAAGTGCATTACAAGTCTTAAGAAAGTAAATAAGGTAGCTACAGAGCGTAGAAAGCGTAAAAAGAAGCAGATTCAGAAGCAAGGCACTCTATTAAAGGGAGATAGAGAGGATATTATTACTTAAAGGGAGGTTGAGAAACAATTAGATAGGGAAACGCGTCAAGGCAAGGCGTAATTAGGTATAAGCTAGTAGGCTTTAGCACGCTGCATACGCTGCAGAGAGACTAGTTATAACTTATAAACGTGTTAGAAGTATACTATAGATACTGCTTAGTCTAGGATAGTTACTATATTAATATTATCTTGTTACGTTGTTGAGATAGATTACTACAGAGGTAGAGAGGGTTAAAAAGTTCCTAACTCACTTATATTCCTGACTCGCTTGTAAAGTACGTTACTTACTATATAACTAACCCTTTTAAGAAGAATAAAAAAAAGACCTACTATAGGCCTAGTAGTAAGTTATTATATATATTTATTATAGTAGAATACTAATATTATATAGTAGTTATACTATAAGAGATTCAGAAGTATTAGAAGAGTACTAAACTTATTATACTTAAGCTTCCATTCTTATACCTAGTTTAAGAGATTACTAATAAGATCTAAACTTAACTTTACTTCTAGAGGAGTGTAATAGAAGCTCTTTAAGAGGCTATAGAGGCTTTTATAGTTGGCCATTTTAAAGGTAAAATAGCCCTTTAATATCTATTATTATTAAAGCTAACCTCTATAGACTATAATATTAATGCTATTTATATAAAGTATATTATAATTTAGCTAAGGGATTCTTAGTTAGCACAGTAGTATCTAGATAAATATACTTACTAGAACTATAATACTAGTAGTAGATAGATATATTATATAACTACGCTAGCTATACTTTATAGAATTACTAATATATATTAGAATATATATACTATAAGTAGCTATTTCAACTATTTCTATATAAGTATCTATGATCTTATTCTATTAAATCCAGCCCTAACTATTTTTAGTATATAACCCTAACCTAATATATAGTCTATGCAACCCAACCCTAACCCTAACCTATTTTAATAACTAAGAAATAGGTTAGGGTTAGGGTTAGGTCTAGGTCTTACGTAAGCCAACCTAACCCTAACCTAACTACTCCCTATTTACCAGCCTAGTAGTATTTTATCTTTACTTTATATATATTAGAATAGCTACTTTAGTTAGTTAAGGAAGACTCTTAATAGTCTCTATATATTAACTATAGTTTATTTCTAGGTATTAGGAATTACTTCTTAGCTATATATATATTAATTATATAAAAGCTCTACTTAATTATTATTAGAATTAGTACTAGGTAGAGTACCTAATACTATATAAATCTATACTTATTACTCTTTATACTATATAGTACTCTACCTAGTACTAAGTATAATAATAGATTAAATAAAGCTTTTATATAAATAATATATATATAGTTAAGAAGCTAAATAAATACTAAAAGATAAATTAGAGGGTAATATATAAGAATAATAGGAGTAATCCTTAATAGGCTAATAACTTAATAATCCTATAATAATAAAAATAAGACTACTACTATTTACTCTCTAGTAATACTTATTTATAATACTATTAATATAATTAATAATAATATATAGCTAACACTCTTCTATAGTAAACCTAGTAGCTATCTTTATAGGAAAGGCTTCTTTAATATTATTCTAATTAGGCTAGTAAATAGGTTTATAGTTCCTATTAATAGGTTAGGGTTAGGTTAGGGTAGTCTAAGTATTGGGTTAGGGTTAGGGTTAGGTTATATAGACTATATATTAGGGTAGGTTAGGGTAATCTAAGTATAGGGTTGTAGTTAGGTTAGGGTAATCTAAGTACTAGGTTATAAAATAGGTTAGTAATTAAAGTATCTACCTTAGGATATTAATTAATATTAATACTATAATATAGGATATTAATTAATATTAAGGTACCTTTAGGATATTAATTAATATTAAGGTGCCTTAGGATATTAATTAATATTAAGGCACCTTAGGATATTAATTAATATTAAGATATTAAGGTAGTTTAGGATATTAATTAATACTAAGGTACCTTAGGATATTAATTAATATTATAATTAATAGCCTTATTAATATTATAGTATTTTATTATAGCTAAGTTAGGGGGGGTCTTATATAAGCTAACTTTAACCTAATATATAGTCTATATAACTTAGCCTTAACCCTAACCTATTTTAAGGATAAAAAAATTGGTTAGGGTTAGGGTTAAGTCTAGGTCTTATATAAGCTAACCTAACCCTAACCTAACTACTCCCTATTTACTAATATAGATACTAAGTAAGTAGCACAACTAAGTAAGTAGTATACCCTACTAAGTCTCTCTACCTTTGTAGTAATCTATCTTAATAATATAATAAGATAATATTAATATAGTAAATATCCTAGATTAAGTAGTGTCTATAGTATACTTCTTATACGTTTATAAGTTATAGCCTATCTCTCTATAGTATATATAGCGTACTAAAGCCTACTAGCTCACTCCTAATTATACCTTGCCTTAATGCATTTCTCCCTCTATCTACTACTTAACCTCCTTTTAAGTAATAATCTCCTCTCCCTCTGCCTTCGTTAAGGTGCCTTACTTCTAGATCTACTTCTTTTTACACTTTTTATACTCTATAGTAGCCTTATTTACTCTTTTAAGACTTATAATCTACTTATATATAAGTATAGCTAAGTATACTATTACCTTAGTGCCCTTTTTAAGCTGATTAAGCGCTACAATAATAGAGGTAGGTAATAAGCTCTAATACCTCTGTATCTGCTTACAGATTAACATTAATTAAGCCTCTAATTTAAGCACGTTGCTAGGCGTTTTAGCTTCCTAGGTAGTAGCCTCTAGTGTAGGTGGTATTAGCATACAAAGCTTTATATTAAGCTTAGATATTACTACCTCTAGATTAATTAGGACTAGGCTAGTGCCTTAAAAGCTTACATAGATATTATCCTTTATAGTTACCTAATTATAGGTAGTATAGAAGGCTGGTAGGAATTTAAGCTTAGTAATATAATTAATACTGTTGTAGATTAGGCTCTTAATCTAATACCTATACCTATACTTTAGTAGTAAGAAGTAGCCTATATTAAGTAGCTGCAGGAGGTATAATAAATAAGCTAGTATATAGAGAGTATAGATATTATTCTCCTTGTAGAGTTCTTAGAAGTTAAGTAAGTAGTAGCTCTTATAGCTGTTAAAGATAAGCAGCTAATATACCCTAACCTTCCTACCCTCTATATACTTAATAAAGTACTTCAGCTACTTAACTCCTATCTTATTAGTTATCTAGCTATTATTACTAACTATAATAGCCTAATTATATAGTATATTATTGCCCTTATACTAGGTAGAGAGGTAGTACTAGCCTATAAAGATAATAAATAGTAGGATTAGCTATCTAGTAGTGTTGATTCCCTGGATTATACTAACCTACTTATAATTGCCTAGCTGTATAGCCTTTAGCTAGCTATATCTCTCTAAGCTAGTAATAATAAGCTAAGAGGATATCTTACCTATTAGAAAGCTAGCTTTATTAAAGTTATAGGTATCCTTATTATAGATACTATATATAGCCTTTATATGCGCTATAAGCTTAAACTAGGCCTTAATAGTCTTAGGATCCTTATAGAGGGCTCTCTATTAATTATATAGTTGATTAAATTATATAGTAAGGCTTTCTATCCAGTTAATAAGGTTCCTAAGCTACTTCTTACCTACCTAGCTAGTACTGCACTTAGTAAGTAGCTTATTTACTATATCTTATATAGTACCTAGAGAGGGTATAAAGCCTTACAAATCTAGGTTAAGTATATATCTAATAATAACCTCCTCTTCTAGCTTAGTAAGCTTCTTTAATTTAGGCTTATAATTGCATTATATAGCAGTTCTAGTATATTAGCAGTAGAGTGTAGTTTTAGGGATACTAAATATAGCAGCAGCGCGTCACCTACTCTAGATCTAATTCTAGTTAATAGCTAAGATAGCTAGGATAATATCTACTTTATTGCAGGGTAATTAAAGAGGTATTAGTAGAGATATTATAGTTAATAGGTAACGCGTTGCAAAAAGTTAGTGGGGTATACTACTTACTTACCTATACTACTTACTTACTAGGTATATTAGCCTTAGTAAAAGGAGATCTAGGAATAGACTCTAGTAGCTATAGGAGCTACTTATATTAATTAATTATATTTATATAATAGGTTAAAAAGTAAAGAGTATTTTATATTAAAGGAGAGGGGGGAGTATTATAGTTAATATTAAATATTAAGAAAAGGTACTAAGAGATTTCCTAGTTAGTTAGTAATAGAATTAATTAACTTTTACTATATAAGCTTTATATAGTATAAGTTTATATATTAGGTCCCCTTAAAAAGGGACTAACCTAAATAAAGAATATCTAACCCTTAAAAGTTAATATATAAGGCTACCTAAAACTTTATTAACCCTATATTCCTCCCCTTAACTTTAATAGTATAGCTAAATAATTATATAGGAGACTAGTATATACTCTTTAAGATTCTACGTAGCTCTCCTAATAGAACTTTAGTAGTCTAGTAGTATATTATAGCAAAGATTTTGCAGTATTATACTAAAAGGGATATAGGCAATATACAGGATAGAAAGTAAAGTCCTATTTGTTATTAAATGTTACTGGAGGTACTGGGGACTCTAGTAGCTTTTTACTTAAAGAATAGGATTTATAAGTATAAGTGATATACTAAAATACAACAGATTTAGAGAATCTAATATTACCTACTAGAACTCCTACCTTTTCTTTAATGTAGGGTTCTCCTATACTTACTACCCTATCTCTATATTAATATATAATAGTTTAGTATAAGTGGTAGGAAGCACGTAAAGCTTAATCTAGGTTCCTATAGTATTTGAGAGTATAGGATTAATAATATCAAAGAACCTTTAGGATATAATCCTTAGTAGTTCCTATTTACTTGAATTGCTACTTCTCTATAAATAATTAAAGGTATATTAACCCTGTACCACCCCTATAGTAAAGCCCTCTCCTAAAATAGTAGAAAGATAGGGATTAAGCTGCCTACTGCGTAAGCTAATAGAACTTGAAATAACTAGGCTCTAAGCACCTGCACTTACCTCCTTACTACCTACTTATTATCTTCCTTTGCCCCCTATAAAAGTTTTGGAATAATATATATTTCTTCCTAGGCTATCTATATAGACTGTAATAATTCTCCCTATCTATATTAATAATAGATTAGGATAATTCCTCTCTCTCTCTCTTATCACTAATAATAACACGTGAGGCCTCTCCTATACTGCCTACTATAGAGTAGGACGTTATCTCCTCTTCATTGCCTATAGTAAACTACAACGAAGTTTCCTTGTTACCTATAACAAGTCGCAATGATCCTTTTTCCTTAGTGAAAAGCAATAATACCTCTCTTGATATTATTCCTCCTCTGTTGCCTGCAGCAGATGGCAATAGTATACCTACTACTATTAAAGATTCTCCCTATTTACTAACAATGAGTCCCAATAATACTTATTTCTTATTACTATCTATTAAAGGTGATAATACTTCTCTTAATATCCTACCTTCCTTATCACCCTTAGTAAACGCTAAAGATATTTTGCTCTATAGCTTGCCTTTATCTTCTATAGTAGGAAGTGATAATATTTCTCCCTTGTCACTTATTAGGGATTGTGATAATACTTCAAATTCCTTATTATTACTAGTAGTAGCTAATGACTTCACTACAGGTTACATCGTTTAAGTTAAGAAAACAAAGAGATATAGCAAGATCCTAAAAGATTACCTAATAAAGGAATCTATAGGGAAATGGTATACATTCCAGCTCTATAATAGCTTTTCTAGTACTAAACAGTAGGCATGCACTCTTAGTATTTTAAAACATCTTCTATCTAAGATATAAGAGGAATATAGACTATATCTTATTACTAGATCTTACAAATTTGATATATAAGATTAATTAAATAAATACTAAATCTCCTCTAAGCTGAGAATTTATTAAGCTAATAGATAAACCCTCTAGTGAAAGGTTATATAATATTATTTACCCTACTTTAGAAGGCTACTAATGCAAATTTAAAGGACGCTGTAATATACTAATTAAAACTATCTACGTATATATTTGTATCCCTTATTTCTATATAGTTCTAGGCTAGAATATTAAGATAAATATTTCATCTTAATCGTGAAGCCTGCCTAAAAAATGGAATAAGAAATTCCCTAAAAATTAGAACTCCCTAAAGAAACTATTGCAAAACTTCAGGATCTCCAATTAACTATTACTAAGGCTACTTCCTAGTATAAAATAAATCCTAGAATATTTAAGTATATAGAAGCCTAAGTTATTTACTTGTATAAGGCTATTTTTGTAAGTTATTATAATATTTCACAACTGCCTATACTTACTAAATTATTACCAGCCTAAAACCCTTTCTATTTAAGTCCTTTGTTTAATTGGCTCTATAGCCTCTTAGTTAAAATCCTCTAGGTTAAAAATGTAGATATACCCTCTATAAGATAGGGAGGTAAATATAGCTAGGTGTTGTATAAGTTTTAGGTACGTTATTACTATATAGGGGACTATAGTATTCCTATGCCCACCTTCTAATATCTTAGTCTTAGAGGTACTAGAGTGAAGGGGATAGCTCCTTATAATTTGTAAGGTCTAGTTTATTATATATAGTCTATATTAGGAGGTAGTAAATCTCCTTAATAAAGAATAGATATCGCAAATCCAGTCATGCATTACTTGCTACTTCTCTCTACTCTATCTCCTATTCTTCCCTCTTGTTCTACATATATACAGTGTTATAGCTATCTCTAATATAGTAGATATTTTAAGAATGTTTAACGTAACTGTTATTTTCAGAGATATTTATCAGGTCTCGCGCAATAGTAGAGTATAAGAACATTGCTTTATAGCATAGCTATACCAAATACACAAGCCTTGTATTATATCCTATAGAAGAATAGATCTTAAAAAGACTAGAGTAAACATAAGTTTAGTAATAGGAGTAGACAAGGAGGTAACTAACTTTACTATATTACCTAAGATACACTTTATTAAGTAAGGGATAGAAAATAGTATCTACTCTCTTTACTTAATAAACTAGTTAATATAACAAGTTTCTTTTAGAGGAAGCATATAGTCTATAGCATTAATATTAAGGTAGTATAAAGGGTATCTCCCTACTATATTTGGTTAATTATACAACTATTATAAGTAAAAAAGCCACTTATAGAGAAGGAAAACTTCTTTACTTTAAAACCCCTATCCCTACTCTATAAGTACACGACTAATTTTATATATATTTAAAACTCCTTTTTATAGCTGCTAAAATATATGCAAGGGGACTTTTATTACAGCTATGTAGATTCTCAAGTATAGTTTCCTATAATGTACCCAGTAAGTGAGTCGTCTAGGCAAGTGAGTTATCTACCCTACTAACTTCTACAATGCTTATAGTAGTCTATCTTTACAACGTAACAAGATAATATTAATATAGTAGCTATTCTAGGTTAAGCAGTATCTATAGTATACTTCTAACACGTTTATAAGTTGTAGCTAGTCTCTCTACAGCATATATAGTGTATAGAAGCCTACTAGCTTATACCTAATTATACCTTGCCTTAACGCATTTCCCCCTCTATCTGCTGTTCAACCTCCCTTTAAGTAATAATATCCTCTCCCTCAGCCTTTGATAGGGTACCTTACTTCTAAATCCACTTCTTTTTACGCTTTTTATGCTCTATAGCAGCCTTATTTGCTCTCTTAAGACTCGCGATACACTTGCGCATAAGCACTGCTAAGTGCACTATTACCTTAGCGCCCTTTTTGAGCTGATCAAGCGCTGCGATAATAGAGGCAGGTAATAAGCTCTAATACCTCTGTATCCAATCATAGATCATTGTTAATTAAGCCTCTAATTCGCGCGCGTTGCTGGGTGTTTTAGCTTCCTATAGGGTGACCTCTAGCGTAGGTAGTATTGGTGTACAAAGCTTTATATCAAGCTTTGATATTACTGCCTCTAGATTGTATAGGACTAGGCTAGTGCCTTGAAAGCTTGTGCAGATATTATCCTTTATAATTAATTAATTATAGGCAGCGTAGAAGGTAGGTAGGAATTTAAGCTTAGTAATGTAATTGATGCTGTTGTAGATTAGGCTCTTAATCTAACACCCATACGCGCGCTTTAGTAGTAAGAAGTAGCCTACGTTAAGTGGCTGCAGGAGGTGCAACGAATAAGGCAGTATATAGAGGGTAAAGATATTATTCTCTTTACAGAGTTCTTAAAAGTTGAGTAAGTTATAGCTCTTATAGCTATTAAAGATAAGTAGCTAATACGCCCTAACCTTCCTGCCCTCTAAATGCTTAATAAAGTGCTTCAGCCACTTAACTCCTATCTTATTAGTTATCTAGCTGTTATTACTAACTGTAATAGCCCAGTTGTATAGTATATTACTGCCCTTATACTAGGTAGAGAGGTGGTACTAGCTAGCAAAGATAATAAATAGTAGGATTGGCTACCCAGCAGCATTAATTCCCTGGATTATGCTAACCCACTTACAATTACCTAGCTATATAGCCTTTGGCCAGCTACATCTCTCTAAGCTAGTAATAATAAGCTAAGATAATATCTTGCCTATTAGGAAGCCAGCCTTATTAAAGTTGTACATATCCTTATTATAGATACTATACTCTACCTTTATACACGCTATAAGCTTAAACTAGCCCTTAATAGTATTAGGATCCTTGCAGAGGGCTCTCTATTAATTGTACAGTTAATTATATTATGTCTTAAGGCTTGTAGTCCGGTTAACAAAGTTCCTAGGCTACTTCTTACCTACCTAGCCAGCGCCACGCTTAGTAAGCAGCTTATTTGCTATTTCTTATATAGCACCTAGAGAGGGCGCAAAGCCTTACGAATCTAGGTCAAGTATATATCCAATAATCACCTCCTCTTCTAGCTTAGTAAGCTTCTTTAAGTTAGGCTGGCAATTGCGTTGTGTAGGCCTGCCAGCGCGTCGGTTGCGTACGGTTGATTAGGGGACATTAAATACTGTAGTAGCGCGTCTCTCAGTCTCAAACTGGGCTTAATTGATAGCTGAGATAGTAAGGAGAATATCTGCTTCAGGGTAGGTTAGTTGCACTTGAGGTGGTGGAGCCATAATAATTAGAAGTTGAGGCGTCGCGAAAAGTTGGTGGGGTGGACGACTCGCTTGCCTAGATGACTCGCTTACCAGGTACATTAGTGTAGCATCCATATAGACACTGCTATAGCTTATTACATTACGTAAACTAGAGGACTTTTCTCAAACATAATAGTCTTATATATATAGTCTTCTATCTTCTATTACCTTATAGAGTATAACGTTAAACTATCTAAGTGAACTCTAGTTTATATCAGCTCCTTAAGAACAGAAGTAATTTAGTAGTAAGATTGGATACTAAGAGAGCGTTATCATTAATACCATTCTTTAGCAGTAGGGATAGGCTAGCTAAACTTAAGCTTCTACTTTACTATCTTTATGCTAAAATCAAAGTTATAAAAGGTTGCTCTAGCAAGATATAATAATAGAAGGGAACTTAAACATATAGGGGGTGGTAGAGACCTCTTACGTATAACTACCTTCTAGCACTAATAGTAGAAGAGAGTGCCGGACTTAATAGTCTATAAGATGAATCAACTGTATATACATGTGCTATATTGACTATTCAATTAGTATCTAGGAAAGAGGGGTTCCTCTAGGAGCGTTTTCGTTCCGTTGCTTAGACTCTACATTCTTGTGCACTAACGTATACCACAATAATAGAGCAATTAGCATTGAGAAAAGTAGTCTTCTCTTAGGTATGTTTCCGCTCTCCCCATTGATTACTAAAAGTACTATCCTATTCTAGAAGCTGCTGCTCCAATATACCTCTTCTAGGCTTATAAGCAATATTTAACTTTGAATATAAAAGATAGTTTATGCAGTAATCTACGTCCCTTACTCTTCATTATCTACAAACTTCAATTATAGACAACTTTTAGCTATTCGCCCAGATTTGGACTATAGTCTTCCTTATTGCTAATCTTATACTCATTTTTATACCTTTTTTCAAATCTCCTCTCTAGTATAGTTGTGTGGATTAACGTAGACTCTAGACTAACTAGGTTAAGCCAACTACAATAATAGCCAGTTTTGTTCTTTTTATCATGGGGACTATGTTAGTATACTTAGGGAGATTAAATTTACATTAACTTATAATCTCAATTACTTTTACTTCTTTATTATTTTCTCAGGTATTTACTAGCAAATATAAGAGTAAGTACTTTAACTTATTAATACTAGTTAATATAGTATAGCAGATAGTGCATTATAGCTAGGAAGCTCCTTAACTTGAATGTTGCTGATAGTGTTATTCTACATTTAAGATTGATCACTACTCTGCTGTTTACTCTTTACATTATAGAATTTACACTTTCTATTATATATAGGGATAAATACACTCCTCAAGTAGTTTTTCTAATATTTAATAGTATTTTGTATTTGGTGGTTGCCATAGACACTACCTATTAAGGTAGAATCTTCTTCTTCACTCTCTATCTTTGTAGATAAGAATATAAAGAGCTTGTTTTTAAAGTTCCAGTTATTGATACTTAGAGGTCTTAGAAGTATAGAACTTATTAGCTAAAGCTTTATCTAGTAGTAGCCTCCTTAAACGACCCCCAAACCTCAACCACCTCTTTATTGGACCTTAGGAAATCGACACCTCATTTATAGCATATATACTTCCTTATATTAATATTTATATCTCTCCTACTACTAGCTAATAGAGTGTATATATTTAATTCTTATTGCAAGCACTAGCTAGAGGCTAAACTAGTACAATATCTATTACCTTAAACTTGTGGTTATATTAATTACATTAGGTTCTCTTTAGTATAATCTCTACATTCTATGCTGCGATTCGCATTTGTTAGTGTTTTTGGCTTATGGGGGTTTATAAACAGAGCTAGAGCTTTTGGTTGGGATAGTCAAACGCACGTAGAGATTATAGAAGTAAGGAGCAATTAGCCTTAGTAGGAATAACTATAATAAGTATTAGAGGGCAATTAGACAATCTTTCAACAGAGGAACGTAATTGCGTGAAATATGGGACACTATTAGGGGATCCAAAGGACTTGAACAAAAGTTCAATTAACATTGTAATTAGTTCTAGGGTAAGTAAGATTTATTTACAGGTCTAGCAGTTATAGATATCAGGGGTACTAAATAAGGAGATATCTAGATATATCTTGTACATTTTGTAGGAGATACTTTATAACTATCAGAGCTTTTATCTATTCCTATATATCTAAATAGTAGTTATAAAGCTTAATATAATATTTACTAGATTTCTCTACTAAGTCTCCTTACAGGAGTAATTCAATATATCTCTATTATCTAATAAAGTATTACTGTCTATTATAGGTAGCGTAGGGAAGTATCATTGTTGCTATTATAGGTAGTGAAAGAAGAGCATTATTGTTGTTACTTATTAGGTAGTAAAAGGAGGAGTATTATCTTCCATTATAGGTAACAAGGAGGGTGGTTTTATTATCGCCTATTGTGGGTAGTAAGAGAGAGCCCTAGAAGGAGCCTCCTCTATTTTACTGCTATAAGGATATATACGTTAGCTTATATTACCTACTTTATAGTATTTCACTACTATAGATAATTGGATACGGGCATAATTACTAGGGAAAGACATAATGCACAATACCTCTGGGGGGCGTTGAGTTTACCCTGTTATACTATCTATATATCCTTATTATAAGAATCAGGTAAATAATACAGCTGAGATATTTATAGATACATTGCTGGTATATATATTATAATTATAAGGCTGCCTAGGTAGCTAGCGTATCCTGCGCCCTAATAAAATACAGTATTTATCTATTAATACTACAGGGATACGCATAGAATACAAAGCACTATTATATTATATCTATAGCTACTTAGAGACGTATTAACTATTAAAGCTCAAGAGGTATCTAGCCTTAGATACTTTTATTAGGATTATTTTATAGTAAGTAGTTTACTACAAGAGCTATCCCTATATGTATATTACCTACGTAGGTGCTTACTTTATAAGAAATATACTTAAAGTAAAGTATAAGATCTTTTAACTTGCTACCTAGATTATATATAGGTAACTCTAATAATGCCTATAAAGGAGCAGGCTAAAAGTAATATTCTCTCTAATCTTAAGCACTCTAAGATCCCTCTAGTTAGAGAAGACATTATTGGGTGGCATATAGGAAATGCAATCTAAAACTTAAAACAAGCTACATGTATATACTCAACTTATTTAGGATACTAGAATAGGGCTAATATCTCTAGCTTAAAAGGTAGCAAAAGCAGCTACTATTAAAGCTACTGCTACTACTAATATCACAGATTACGCCCTAGCTTCAACTGCCCCTAGTATAGTACCTAAGAATACTAACCAGCTATTAAAGCGTCTATATGATCCAATCAGAGATATATAATATTATGGAGGAGAGAAGTAGTATAGTAGTAGAATGTACAGTAGTATAAGAGGCTGGTAATTATTCATTTCTAACTATTATCTAATCTAATATAACTGCGTATATACTTCTATAACTTAATAGGTTCTTACCTATAATATCTAATTCTTTAGATTCTAAAAATATTCCTGTGTATATATACAGGAGCTTATTTTTCTAGGAGGTATATTAGATAGCTAATTTGCGTTACTAAAGCACCCTAGCTATGTTCTTTATATCTTATCTATACGTATACTATACTACTATATAAGGACTTAGTAGGCTTAGTGTCTAGGTACCCTAGATAACTAGTAAGCTATCTAGACTAAGCTGTAAGCAAGTTAATAAGGGTGTTATATATTCTAGCTATTTTGTTTTTTTGTATATTCAGTAACTATAATATATTCCATTCTTTCAACAAATATCTCTTACTAAACCTAGATACCCTCTTCCTTAGTATAGTAGATGCCTCTGTTTTAGCTTCTTACCCTAGATCAACAAGATATGTATATAGTAGGAAGGCTGTCTATCTATACGTTAAGGGCCTACAGTATATTATACTAGTTAATAAGAAGGGTCTAATAGGGGAAAATACAATAGAGTAAATGAAATCTACGTCTTATAAACTATAATTACACAGGATATAGACATAAGAAATTATTGTACACTTTACTACCTTAGCTATTATTATTTACTACTATAATCCTTATCTATAGCTATTCTCCAACTTTATTATAATACTACCTATACTATAGTATTAAACTAACCTCTGTGCCCTAAGCCACCACTAGGGGCTAGTAAAGAGAAGAAAAGAAGATTTGAGTACATATATCACATAGAGGTGGATTTCAAGTACTTTGTATTAAATCACCCTTAAAATTTACCTCCAGCAGCACTTTATATACTAAATCCAATAGCTATTAACAAGATTAAATTAGGTACTCTCTATATACTTAAAGCTATAGATATAAGTAAGATTTATAAATACTATAAGAGCTAAGCTAAATATAGTATATATATGTTCAAATGGGAAAGGATATAGGCTAAGTCTAGAAGAATGCCTTAATCAGTATTTTACAGATACCCACTCTAACAATACAAGATAAAAGGGGTCTAAAGAGGGCATAGAGGAGATCAAATTGATTCTACACAAAGCTCCCCTAGAGCTTAAAGAGCAATAATGTGATATAGATAGTATAGGGTTTAGAGGCTTAAGTTTAACAAAGGGTTTTATATTATTGTTTTATAGAGTGTAGATAGCTCTTGTTATATTAAATAAAACGCGCATAAAACTCTAATTTCTTGAATTATAGTTAACCTACTACTAACCTTGTATATAGTCCTACAAGTAGCAGAGTGGGTTGAAATAGAGTAGAGTCTAATATCCCTGAAGGCCCATTAATAGATAAGAAAAAGCCCTCTTACTAGAATACAGCGTAATTCTAACACCTTGTATATATTACACAGGTGGATAGTAACTTTGTTTAATACGTATATATAGTAGATTACGGGTTTAGGTATAGATATAGACATATATATTATATACTAATAAAAAGTTACAGGCAATAGGAGCTCTTAGGGGGAACTACTATATTAAGTGGATTATAAGAGATAGGTGTAGATATAAATCTAGTAGGAGATACTAGGGGATAGGAGTAAAGCAGATTTATATTATATCTATCTCTACCCTTATAACATCTATTTTCTAGTAATCTCTCTATATCTTTATTAATAAAAATTTTATTACCTAGGCTAAGTATTTTTACTAACTCCCACTTTAATTCCTACCTTACTACTTTGTATACTTTTTAAGCCTTATATACTATACTTAACTTCAAGATATAAGGGATCTTGCCTTAGGCTAAATATGCTATAGGGCGAAACACAGGTAGAATATATTACTAGAGCTCATTGTCTTTCTTATAAACCATTGAGTTCTTATTTAATATTACCTTCCTTCATTAGTAGCAGGAAAACCGAATATCCTAGATACTTACTACGATATTTTCAAAGCACCTTTTAAAGTACTTTGCAACCTCAGCCAAATCATGCTAATAATAGTTATGTTCATTCTTTACTATCCAATACTAGAGGTTATTCTTAGATAGCGCTTTCACCTTAGTAGGTTGGAAGAGCCTTAAAAGCTCAACGTAAGCAAGTTTCTATCTAGTTAATTTTAGGAGTAGTAGTGCTTTACAGAGGATATACTATTATTCTAAGGTTGTTTCTCCCTTAGTAGGTCTGACCCATCCTGTGGTATCTAAAAGTTTGGTTAAGCTGTTAGGTATTTACGTCCCTAGGCATTCTTCGCCTAATATACAACTAACACTATACTTATAGTAGTACAACTAGGCCTAAGAAAGCATAGATACCCATTCTGCCCCCTTACTTACTTATTCAATATCCAGCTAAGTAAGTAGGGCTTACTATAGGCGTTGAGTCACAGATATACAGGATACTACTATATTATAGAATTGTAGGCAAAGGTAAGGGAGGCCTATAATGTATATATACATATAGCAGTTAGACCTATACCTATTAAACGAAATTATAATATATTGTTATATACTGCTAAGTCGTTCTACAGCGTTCCTATGCGCACATTTTAGGCCTACCCCTACCCCTTAGCCTTCTCTTACTAGATTAAATAGGAGCCCTACAGGCTTATTAGTGTTTAGTAGTAGAGTTCCTATATAAGTAGCTGCTCTAGCTACCCCTTATTAGTATGTTATAGTTCTCAGGGCAGTGGATATTACGTACTAGCTGCCTGCTTTAGATTACGAAACGTATTTCCTATCTGCTACCTTATAACATCATGTTCAACTAGTAGAATATTCTACTAGGCAAGGAGAGTATTAACTTAATCCCTTATTATAAACTTTTCACCTGTAGACACAGAGCCCTATATTGTATTTAGATTAATTTGTAGAATAGTTTTAGCCTTATCTTTTGTAAACCCCTATATCAAATTAAATAAATCTAATAGAAGAAATCTCTAACTTACAACAAAAGCTCTCCATTAAACAAAATTAAACCCAGCTATATCCTGTGCTTGTTTCGCTGATATATAGGTGGATAAGAGTAGTATACCAGGATAAGTCAGTATAGTAACTGTACGTTGGTGCTTTTGTAGAGGCAGTATTAGATACTATAATAGGTTGTAGTATAAAGGAGGCGTAGTGCAGCATAGTAGAGGGTAGTAGAGGCTTATTAGCCCAGCAGTAGGGCCGCAGGAAGCTAAGAGTTTGATTACTACTTACTAAGTTTCATCAGCTGACGCATAGTCTCGCCTGGCGCACACCTATAGTGGAATTTACCAAATTTTGATATTATTGTAACTCCACCAATATGGACCATATCGACGAAGCGCTTACATATTTAGAATCCCTAGATCTAGGAGAATTAATTAATATTACTGTAATTGCAAAAGTCTATAGCGTTAAAAGAAGTAGGCTATCAAGGTGCTAGTAAGGTATCTAGGGCTCTTATACTATATAGTATAAAAATCAATAACTACTTAATAAATAGTAAGAGAAGGAGCTTGTAAAGTACATTAATCACCTCTACAGCTGTAGCCTACTACTAATAAAGCAATAGCTATACAGCTTTGCCTTAGAAATCTATAGTAGAGAAGTAGGTAAAGCCTAGCTAGCTTACTTCCTCTACTAGTACAAGACTT
>ML977762.1:7473-19320 GCA_010015725.1 Amniculicola lignicola CBS 123094 | reverse complement strand
ACCTAACTATGCTACCCTACCTAGTCTATAGCTTTTATTATAGTAATAAGGGTTTCTTATATAGAAAATAGATAAAAGTCTAGTAATAAAAAGATGTCTAAAAGAAACACGTAGATAGCTACCTCTAAGACCCTAAATATCAGGGAGAGTTTAAATATCCCTACCCTAACTATTTCAGTAAGCTAGATAGTAAGATGCATTTTAAGAGGTATTTATTAGATATATATAAAATAGCCTATTAATTTATATAGACTCCCCCTCCACTATATAGATTTCCAGATTAGGAATTTATATAGATAATAGTAATATCTACTAATAATCTATGTCTAATAGTTATAGAGCCTACTACTAGTGTATATAGAGGTAATAGTACTATTACTAGGAGCTCTAGTTCTCTATATTTGTTATTACAATAGATAACTTTGTTTAATTAACTTGCTGTAATGCTGCCGCCTATATAGGTTCCTCCTAAGCTAGTTCTTCTTAATTAACTTAATCAACTTAGCTGCTATTATTTACCCCCCTATTACTTAGCTATATTAAAGCTTTTAGGGAAGGCCTAAGCTGTATCTCCTACCTTATCTGATTGATTAATAATAAGCATCTCATTAGAGGCAAAGGAACTGAATTAGGACACTAAGAGTGAAATACATAATTAAAATCTATAACCTATACCCCCCTAAGGACTACCTTCTACGTTGTATATAGTAGGGGGGTTTCCTCCTACCCCTATCTATAGATAAGTAGGTGGAAACTTAGCTATAGGCCCTGCAAAATTTAACTACAGCTGCTAGATACAATACTATATTTATACCTTCCTAGGAAGGTATATAGTACTAAACTATAGTCTATAACGTTATACTAATAAGATAGGCAGGGTTTAGCAAGGTAGACTTTATCTGCTTATAAGTAATAGAGTAGGTATTACTATTATAGCTCGCAATTTTAGACTAAGGAATATAATTAATAAGATGTGCTATGTATTTAATAAAAGTAAAATAGGTAAAACAGGAAAGTATGTTATTATTGCTAATATGCCTAAGGATAATACAAAGTATAGACATAGTAAGATAATAGGCTCTAGAGAAAGTAAGATTGTAGGAAAGGACCTTAAGTTAGGATAGACTTCTACCTTATGTTGTAACTATTATAAAAAGATCTAATATTGCTATAACTTAAAGCACTCTGTGTTTATATATACTACTATACTCTATCCTATTATTTTCACTATATACTACTACTATAGCAATAATATCTATATTTTATAGCTTTCTATAGCCTTAGATACTAATTTAAGCCTCTATAAATCCTTCTACTCTTTAACCACTTAGTAAGCACCTTTACTACCTTTATAGTATAAGCCTACAAGGTCTTTATAGAGAACATAAATATTACAAAGAAGGATAAGGAAGAAGTTATAGATATTAGCGCTAACGTCCTAGATATTAACTATTAACTTAGTAACCTTCCTACTAATTGGCCAGCAAAACACCTAATAAAACAAGGTGGTTCACCTATAGTAGTTCTATTAACTATTACAACGGCTGGGTATTAGAGTTGTATAGTAGTAAGGATAAAGGGCTTCCTAGACTCAAGCTACACTTATAAGCTTAACCTTAAATACCTAAAATATCTAGCAAGGCTTATAGGGCATAGGTATCCTAAAGTAGGGTACTACCTACTAGGGTACCCTTCTCTATACAGATCTTCTGGCAAGGCTTATAGGGTATAGGTATCCTAAAGTAGGGCACTACCTGCTAGGGTACCCTTCTCTATATATATCTACTATGCTGGGCTATAGAGACACCCTATTAATAGTACTTAACCCTCCCCTTCTAGGCTCCTATCTATACCAAGTTTCTCTATCTATATAATAGTATAATTATCCTTAAATACCTCTAGTATCCCCTCTGTAAACGCCTCTAGAACCTATACAACACTAGAGTATTACCCTTAACTAGAGATATTCTATAATAGTGTAATAGTAAAAAGCTAGCCAACTGCTACTACTGTAGTTAGGTCCCTATATATAATTATCTTAACTATTATAGATAGGCTATCTAGATTTTACAAGCACTCTAGTATACTTACTTATACTATGTTTTATAAGCTGATATTAGTCTATATAATATCTTATTATATTTATTTAAGGACGTAAAGTTATCTAATTTAGCTAGGTTATTAATTAATAGTTCTATAGCTTCAGTACTACCTAACCTACACTTAGAGCACCTAATTATAGGTAATATAGAGACTTCTTATAAAACCTTTGCAGTAGTAGGGTTTAGTAGTATAAGTTAGGTAGAGGAGGGTATAATATAGTAGAGAATAATTAAGGATGTTGTAAAGACTATATAGTAGAGCACTTTAATATTAAGTAGGAGACTATAGGTTATATTAATAAGGATATTAGTAGGCCTTAGAATAGTATAAGAGCTTTTGCAGTAACTCTTGTTATAGGCATTTTATAATATTATAGGCACTTCTTTATTAGGCTACTAAATACTTATAACCTAAGTACCCTAAATTATATTACAACTATATAATCCAATCTCTAGGAATAAAGACTTAGTATTCCTTCTTTCCCCTTAGGGAACAAGAGCCTATTTACAGGAGTTTATCCTATAGAGAACTACCTTATCTAGAATTATATAAGGTTTATCTAATAAACATTATATAATTATAAACAGTAACTACTAATATGTATAATAACCTACTATATATATGACTATGTTTTATAAGTATAAGTAATTTAGGTAATTAGGTACACCTCTCCTTGTTACTTATTATATCTTACAGCCCCCCTTTACCTCTCTACTATACTCTAAGCTTAAGCATTTTTACTAAACCCTTTTATTCTTTCTCTTACTACTAATAGATGTTCTTCTTACCACCTAAGCAAGATATTGGATTTATTTTAATAGCTTTAGACCTATATCTAGAGGAGGAAAGAGATATAGAGGAACCCTCTAGGCTACTAGGTATAATAATATATAATAGTTATAGTAGATATTAAGGGTTAGTTATATCCTATGTCTTGTAAGTAATTTATAAGTAATAATTTCCCTAGAAAAGAAACTATTATATAAGCCCCTCTACTAATACTCCCTAAAGTGGTATTCAGATATATAAATAATAGCAGAGTAACGTTAGGTATTAAAAACAATTGAAAATTATATTTTACTTAGATAACAAGAATATTAAGATATAGAACATCCCTCACTATTAGTAGAAAAACACTGTTTGTTAAGAAATAAGTGATATATATACTATTATCTCCTATCTTTATAATAAGAAACTTTTGTTATCCTAGATTCCTATTACTTTAAACTAAAGCTCTATAGTTTTATACTTGCTTTATAGGTTAGATATATCTTAAGGTATAACTTGTCCTTATATCCTTTAATATCTATGTCTACTAGGCCTATAGGCTATCTACCTATAATATACTTAGCCCAGTAATACTCCTTATATTTGTTATTATAGCATTAGTACTATCCCTAGTGTTTATATTCTACTTCCTAATATAGAAAGCAATAGATGTAGGAAAATTCCACTTTGTATTTATCCTCATTAATTCCTATATAGGTTGCCCTTCCTAATTGGCTTTTTACCTGCTCTTTTTCTTCCTAATAAGCTATATATTCCTAAATAGTCCAGCACTAGTTCCAGTCCTTAGCTAAGTAATTGAATATATTATCCTTAAACCAGACAGGTTGCCCTGCTCTCCCCTAGATTCCTAGTACTTCTTAATACTAATAATAGGTGTTAGGGCCTATAAGCAGTAGAGGTTCTGTTACTAGATAGTCCTTACTATTATACTCTAAACTTTTATAGGTTTGGTATTATTATATATATAACGCTGAAAAGTCCAGCTAAGTCCAGTTTAGACTCTAAAACCTCAGGTTTATTAGTAGACTAGTAAGCTTAAGACCCTCTTAAACCCACTAGGAAAAGGGTTAAGCTTTATTAGCCTTACTAGATAGTAATTGGCAGGCGTATCTTAGCTATAATTTATTACCTAATATAGTAGGCTAGCACGTAACGTATTACAAAAACTTGCTACTTAATTTAAGAGATTAGGAGAGCCCTTAGCTGGTCCTCTATTCTCAAATCAATATAATTCAACTAACTTAGGAAATAGAGCCTAGAGTAGCATATAAGTTAGATAGAGGTAATACAGCTACGCTCTACTAGGGTAGAGGATATATACTAGTTTAAGAAGGATATAACCCTAATTAAGTTACTAATAATACTCTATAACGTAATAAGATTAGTAGTAGTATTACCTTAAAGTATATAGTTGAAAGCAAAAGGCAGAGAATATTATAGAAGATTTTCTAGGTAATAGATTCCTTCTTAGGTGTATATCTCAGATGTAAAATTAGACATTTTAGCAGAAAATCTTGAATTAGCACTCTACCCTCTACTACCCTTCCTAGTTCTATTAGTCTCTTTGTTAATGTTTCTGTCTGTGCGCAGTGTAGCTTCTAGAGGCTTACTAGATCCCTAACCTAGCCTAGTCCCTACGCTTAAGTACTGCAACTGCTAAATATTATAATTATATATACTAAATATATTTTGACTAAATTAATTATAAGTATAGTAAACCTAATTTGGGCTAGTACTAAGTTGATACCGTAGTATATATTAAGTTAGGAGATCTAGATTAATTAATTAACCTAGTTTCCCTCCTATATTATTAATTCTTCACTATTGTAATACCTACTACCTATTCTAGAAATATATTTCTTAGCCTACTACCTATTATTCCTAATTTACTCAACGCTGTCTTATCCTTATTAGAATAGCAATATTACTGCTAGAGATACTATTTATAATATTTCAATTTATATAGTATAAGTCTAATTAACTTTAATAAGCTAATATAATTTCAAGTGTCTACAAGCTACCCTAGTATTACTTTATTTAATATATTAAACATTTTGAGTCTAGGCTAAGCATTACCTATATTACTAGCTGATTTTAAATACTAATAACTCTTAGGAAGTGGTACTATTTAATAAATGTCTATTATATAGTGCTGGGCTGCTAGTTAGATAGTATATAAGAGATCTAATATTTGTAAACTACCCCCTTCCGCCTAATAGAAGAAAATCTGAATATTTACTGTTATTATACAATAATCTAGAGCACGCCAATAATTATAGACTTAGTCTATAGTTATTTACTAGTTCTAAAAGTCTTATCTACTATATTTTATAGGTATTACTACTAGGAAGACTTAAAGTGTTTAGGTATATTTGCTGTAAATTCTAGCTATATTCTCTAACCTACTCTAAGATTCTTTTCTAAGAATACTCTACTAAGTAGTCTATACTAATATCTTATTCAGTACTAGAGGTTGCTAGAGGTTTTTCACGTAATCCTAAGTAAGTAACACTATTCTTATTAAGAGTATTTTCCTTACTAGTTTATGTCTCTTAAAGTTATATATATTTACTTTATATAAGATATACCCTTCTAAAGCTTTCTCTATAACTTAGGGCTTCTTAGTAACTCCCTTTAAGAGCTTAAGATAGTAGTTATATCTACTATACTTTCTAATACTTTTAAAACTCTCTTACCCTAGGCAGGGTAACTTATAAGGCTAGAGAAGCTTATAATAAGGGGGTTTAATATATTCCAACTATATACCCCACTTGTATTATTTATTAATCTTAAGAGATTAGTTAACCTTACTCTATAGAACTGCTTACATATAGATTATTTTATTACTAATCTTTCTAAGAGCTTCCTAAAGGCTAGACCAAAACCTTATTTAGAGTATCTTACTATATCATTTAAGCAGTATAATATAATCTAATTAGAGACCTCTTTAGCAGAAATAGTAACTACCTGTTAATTAAAGAGCCTCTATCTAGTATTTAATAGCTATATCTAGGGGAGGAGTCTTTGTCTCCTAAGTTTATTAATATTATTTTTATACTATTAAAGGTATATAGGAGAATACTATAGTCTATCCTACAACTTTTAAAGCTTAGCTAGCTATTTTAAGCTATAGTAGTTAGGTATATAGGTTGAGGGGCATCTTCTAAATCCAAGTATATAGCTTTCTTACGCCTAGTCTAAAGTCCCTTACTAGGTAAGGTATACCTTTTATATATAGTATAATAAGCAAAAATTTATTAGGATGAACTAGTGTATATCCTAGAGCTTTAACTCCTTTATATCTGTAGAGAGATTAACCCTACTAGGCCTAATATACCTAAGAATAAGGATAGCCTTATATAGGATACTAGAGACTTTGCTAATAGACTTTTTTAGTTTCTTAAAAAGAAAAATTATTATAACTATCTTATAGGAGTTGTTATAGGATGTTGGTCTTAGAGACTATAAAATCAAGGCTAATAGATCTATTAATTAGGCTTTATTTGTAGAATATAGGTTAATATACTTTATAGTTAAATAACTAAAGCTATTCTATACTCTAGAAATAATCTCTAGGAATTATTTTCTGTATGCACCCTGCTAGACTATAATCTAGGAATAACATAGTTTAGGGGGATACTAGGATAAGCTTCTTTATGTAGCTATACCTATATATTATAAAATACCCCTAACTAGAGACTAAGTAAAATAAGAAATAGCTAATAATTTTAAGGGATCCTTATATTATGCATGTAGTCTAAGATATATATTACTGAAGAATAACTACTATATATTTATTTACTAGCTATAGATTCCAATTCTAAATATTCTTCTCTGCTACTAACAGCTACTAGTATTATTTTTAGAGAACTAAATATCAATCTTAAATAGAAGATAGCTGATGTTTTTAGAGGCTGTAATATTACAGTTTAGTAACTAACTATATAGGCTTAAGTACAGGAAGATAAGCCCCTAGATATTAATAATCTGTGTAGCGTATGTTGGAAATATTATAAACTTTTTGATTTTAGGGATATAGTATATACTACCTATACTAAGGAGTATCTAAAATATTATAAATATAGAAATATTATATATAATATTTATATAGATATAAAAGAATAAAGCTAGAGTTAAGGAGGTTAGGGTAAGGCCTAAATAGATAAGAATATAAAGTTAGACCAAGTTTAGAAAGACCAACTAGAGAGTAAGATACTTAGTCCTTAAGGCAAAGGCAAGCTATAAGAAGAGAAAGATAAGGTAGAAGTATTATAGAAAACTGTATATTTCTTAGAGAAGGACTTCAACCTTAAATATAAGATTAAGGCTTTAGATTATATAAAAGTCTATATAAAAGATAGTAGTAGAAGGATATTCTAGCTTTAAGACTTTGCTGTAGTAAAGTTGCAAATAGTATAATATACAAGTAATAAAGAAGAAGTAGAAGTCCTTAAAAAGGAACGTAAAAATAGTAACAACATAAATATAGGGGCGTAAATAGTTTAGGAGATATAAATATAGATTAAATTAATCTTTTACCTATCTACTGTTTTATAGATAGGAGGGGGATTTTCCTTATAAGCTGGAACACTAACTAAAATCTCCCTTATACTTTAATGCTGTCTTCTACTATGCTAAAGTTAACTTTTCTAAAATCCTATAACCTTTATAACGTATAATATAAGTACTATATAAGAGGCTTAGATCTAAATATAGATTATATATATTCTAGTTAATTAAGAAGTAGCTGATTAAGATATCTAAGTTAGGTACTATATATATACCAATTCAACACTAAGAATTATTTTAAATAATTAAACTTTTTAATATATCTGGATAATTAGCTATAGGTTTATTTTTATGTAGTCTTTAACCTAAGGTAATCTACGCTTCTATACAGGGACATTAACTTATTTAGTAATAACTTGAGGTTTATTGCTATAACTGAATTTAGCAACTTGTTAAGTATACCTAGGGAGTACTAGCCTAGTATTAGCACCTTAAGTATATAGTATATAGGAAGTACTTTGTAAGTACTTAGTAGCTATTATACCTCTATAAATATTTAGCTATTACTACTCTTCTATATCTTAGTAAGTTATAATTATTCTACCTACAGTTATATAAGTACTAGCAATATACTCTTTAAAGTAGTCTACTATTAAGAGAAGATTTCCCTATTTAACTATAGATAGATGCTCTAAACAAGGTTATATAAATATACCATAAGTGTATAGTAAACGGCTTCTTTCCTAGGGAAAGATTTTTATTTGACGTCAGATGTTAATACTACTCTAGTTAAGATAGAGGCATTATCTTTAGTTCTTTACTTACTAATATTGCCTACTTCTAAAGTATTTCTATATATATTTATAACTAGGCTAGGACTAAGCATTCCAAAAATACCTAGAAATATTTCTAATTGGACACTACCTATATTGTCTTAGAATTAGGCTTTAAGAGTATCTTAGTACTATGTCTATCTATTTTTATTTTACTTTACTACTATTATTATCTATCTAAGCTATTAAGTAGGAAGAGAGATATTTCTACAAACTCTATAGCAAGGTCTAGAATAATTATCCTCTAATAATATAGATAGAACCTCTAATATACATTATGTAGTATTCTATAGAGGTTGTAGTTAAAAGTAAGAATAGTCTTCTACTCTTCCTAAGTAACTTTTACAAGAATCTATAGCTAGCTGAAGAATAGTTATATTCCACCTATTTAGAAAGTCCCTATAATACCTAAACCCTATAGATATTAGCCTTAAGATTCCTTAGGAACTAGAAATTTACCTGTAAAATCTCTATTACTTAGAATAAATTGCCTATTATTATATTTATACTTTGCAGTATACTAAATTATTTCAAAGTATAATACTAGAACTTAATACTAGAAGTTATCTAGATAGTTTCCCTTATTTACAAGGTCTAGATATCTAAGATAGGATTAGTAGTCTTTAGCATTAATATAAACCCTATCCTAATATAAGGGAAATATTAGTTTAATATAGATACCATCTAAATAAAACTTATTAATAAATATCTTATCTAGAAGATAATATCTTTTAAGTACTCCTTTAGCTAGTAATACTGTATTTAAATAGTTATATCTAATAGCTTTCTAAGCAAGAGCTTCTTATATCTTCTCCTTTAAAGTCTATAACAATTTTTTAATATCTAGAACTAGGCCTATAAAATGCCGTCTCTGATTATTACTAGCTACTATTCTAAAACCCTCTAGAAATATAGTAATATTAGATCTAAGGAGTAAGTAGTATATAAGCATACCTCCAACTTAGGGTACTATTTCTAAAGACCCATTTAAATATAAGAAAAGAAGGGAAGGAGTCTAATATGCTAATATATTATTTAGAATAGCATATGATATATACTTAGATATAATAATATTATTATAGCTTAAGTTAAATAAAAGATCTAATTTTAGTTAGTAAAACTAGTGTAAAGTAAGATATAGTACTAACTTTAGCTTCTATAAAGAACGTGTGAATAATATAAAGGTTGACCTAGAGATATAATAGGATCTATTTGAAAATGTCCTAAAGGTAAATAGTATAGTAAATGCTAGAATGCTACATATAGAGTAGTATATAGAAGAATACTTAGAGTATAGGTTATTATAGAATAAATGTAAAAGTAATAAGTTACTTTTATCAATTTTAGAGTAAACTAATATTATAATATTATTTCTTCTTGTTATAAGTTTCTTTCTAGAATATCTAACTAGCAATATAATTTAGTAGTATATCCTTGACTATAGTATTTAAACTAATATTATACAGCTTATAAAAATCTTAATAGTATACTAATTAATCCTTGTTCAGTTTAGGTAGAGGTATTTAGGACTTAGAAGGCTTAATCTTCACCCTTAATCTTAATAATAGCTATGTTTATAGGTTACTACCTTTACTAACTTTAAATTTAAAGTCCTCTTTATCTGTATTACTGCCTTTGTTAAAGAGTTTAAGGGGGGGAGTACTACTTAGAGTAAGCTTTATAAATATATTCTCCTACCTTACTATAGTATTATACAATACTTCTTATTTTTACTTTAGTATAATTTAAGGTAATATCTACTTTATAGTTGTATATGTTTTATAACTAAGGCTACTTAAATTTAAAATACTAAGCTATTTCGTATAATCCTGATATAGTGATAGTTCTAGAAAAATAGCGCATTAAACTGTTGCTCTAGGAATTTTCAGTTACTTAATCTCTGCTTAATACCCTACTCCCCTTTTATTATCCTAGTATATAAAGAGAATTTATACCTATATAAGATAGCTAGGTAATATAATACCTATACTTCTACTTACCTTAAGAAGGGGCTTAATAATTTAGTTTTAGGTATCTCTAATATCTAAGGGAGTCCTATCCTAGTATATTAATAGTCTACTAGGAAGTATAGATAAGAATATTATACTATATACACTATCTCTATACTAAATAAGATAGTAAGCACTAGATCTACCCTTGCTAATAAATATATAACCTACTACTTTACTATAAATATTATTAAGGAAATTATCCTAGGGATTTAATTTAAACTTCTAAGTAATATAGCCTACTTTTTTTTTAATTAGGGATGGGTCTTTCTTACACTGATGTTAAGAGGGACTAAGGCTAGAATATATTTAAGGCTTAAACCTAGGAAGTATTATATACACAACTTAAAAAGGTCCTATTAGTTCTTAAGGAGGTTATAGTATTAGAGGTTATAGTAGTAGAGGTTATAGTAGTAGAGGTTGTAGTAGTGGAGGTTATAGTATAGCTATAGCTTAAGGAGATTATAGAGATATAACTTGCTCTAATATAACTAGCAAGTAAGTAGGCTAGGCAAGTAAGTAGGCTACCTTATTAACTTTTTGCACCTTTGCAGTAATCTATCTCAATAATATAAGAAGATAATATTAATATAGTAACTATCCTAGATTAAGTAGTATCTAAAGCATGCTTCTTACACGTTTATAAGTTATAGCCTATCTCTCTACACTATGTACAGCGTGCTAAAGCCTACCAGCTTACACCTGATTAGGCCTTACCTTGATACATTTCTGCCTCTAGCTGCTGCTCAACCTCCTTTTAAGTAATAATATCCTCTCCCTCTGCCTTTGTTAAGGTGCCTCACTTCTGGATCCACTTCTTTTTACGCTTTTTATGCTCTGTAGCAGCCTTATTTGCTCTTTTAAGACTTGTAATCCACTTATGCATAAGTACAGCTGAGTATACTATTACCTTAGCGCCCTTTTTGAGCTGATTAAGCACTGTAATAATAGAGGTAGGTAATAAGCTCTAATGCCTCTGTATCCACTCATAGATCAACGTTGATTAAGCCTCTAATTTAAGTGCGTTGCTAGGCGTTTTAGCTTCCTAGGTAGTAGCCTCTAGCGTAGGTGGTGTTGGCGTACAAAGCTTTACATTAAGCTTTAATATTACTACCTCTAGATTAATTAGAACTAGGCCAGCGCCTTGAAAGCTTGCGTAGATATTATCCTTTATAATTAATTGATTATATGTAGCGCAGAAGGCTGGTAGGAATTTGAGCTTAGTAATATAATTAATACTATCTTAGATTAGGCTCTTGATCTAATCCCTATATATATGCTTTAGTAGTAAGAAGTAGCTTATATTTAGTAGCTGTAGGAGGTGTAATAAATAAGGTAGTATATAGAGAGTATAGATATTATTCTCCTTATAGAGATCTTAAAAGTTGAGTAAGTAGTAGCTCTTATAGCCATTAAAGATAAGCAGCTAATAAGCCCCTACCTTCCTGCCCTCTGTATACTTAATAAAGTGCTTTAGCTAATTAACTCCTATCTTATTAGTTGTCCAGCTGTTATTACTAACTGTAATAGCCTAATTATACAGTATATTATTGCTCTTATACTAGGTAGAGAGGTAGTACTAGCCTATAAAGATAATAAATAGT
>ML977761.1:0-20195 GCA_010015725.1 Amniculicola lignicola CBS 123094 | reverse complement strand
TTGGGCTAGTAAATTGCATTGGGGTGGTAGGCCCGTGCTTCGCACGGGCAATTTTGATCGAAAATTTTCTGACTAAGAACCGTTGGGCCCGAGTAACACTTTTCGCAACATCTGTGCATTAGCTATGAGGGAATTGTGCGAATACTATACATCTAGCAAGTGCTGAAAATTGCCTTGACGTCAATCGCAATTGTCGACGGCGATGCATGAATTGGATCCTCGTTCCGAATACCAGGTCGTGCTGCTCCCCAGCTGAGGTCCATGTTGGCGCACAGGTCACTGCGATGCCGGCCAACGTTTTTCTCACCGCTCATCAATGCAAGCCGTCCCCAGCCCGCGGTGCGAAGAACCCCAACACCAAATCGCATGAATTTCAGCATTCCCATTTTGCGAATTTCTTTGTCCCAGTCCTGTGTGCCGGAATCGAGCGCACCGTCCTATTTCTTGCTTATTTTCGCTTCTAGACTTTGCTTTTCGATATTGATCTGGATTGTGGCAATGGCATGTTAGCGAGTATCCACGCACGTGCATAGGAAGGCATTTTCGTAGCCAGTCTACTTCTCACATGAACGCCTAAATCATCTATTGTCGACTCCGCTCCACTCATCACAATCTATTCAACGGAGACGAGGGTGCAAAATATTATTGCCTCTCTATATGTCGTCCCAGTTGCCTTGTTCGTTTTTCCCGACCCAAAGGGTTTTGGGCCACGCGAACCATCAGGGGGCAACGGATCTAAAAACGCGAAAACGTTACACGACATGAAACACATGGGGTTGACCTTTCCTCTCTCAGCCTTGCGCGCCAGCACAGGAACTGCAGAGGAGGGTATTGTGGCTTGCAGACGGTACTTTGGAAACCTAAAACTGAGCACTTCTTTTTGGAGGCAAACCCGGACAGAGGTCGATATTATGTACGGCGATTCGTGAGAATTAATCTATGCTCACCAATGAGGTGTCGACCTTTTCGTCATTTTCTTTCTTTTGTGGATTTTCCATGCACGCTACGGTGTGACTCGGCCATGAACCTTTCCTTTGGATCCTAGCCGACTGATGCCTTCACCGATGGATACAACCGCCGCCGCCAACGAGTCTTTCATCTCCACCTACGACCCTCGGACCACCCTTCCCGCCGTAGCCCTCTGTCCAGATGTCCTCACAATCTTTTTGAACCCCCCAATTACGATACCCCACATGATCTGATTATTCTTCAGATTGTGATAATCGCTGGATAAATTGATAACACAAGGCTGAGCAGTGACCAGGCAATACGGGGATATGCTACCGGGATGAAGTTGCAATCGCATTAGGAAAACACTAAGGACAAAATGGGACGTCGCGACAGAGGACGGAGCACGCAGCCACCATCGTGAAGGATGAAGTGATAAATGATGCATGACATGCAGAGCAGGTGAACGGGTTGCATGTTGACAGCTATCGGCCTCAGCCTTCTTTTCGCGCTGTCACAGAATCTTCCAGGTTGTGAAATTCAGGAGATGCACAACGACATCAACCCCCAGCCTGGATTTTGGGAGGAGGTCAGCACCTGGTAACTGGCTATTGGGATGCGTGCGTGCGATCGCAGTACCGCGCGCGTACCTCCCATCCCGACGCGCAGGGCAGTAATCCTACCGGCGGCCCAACAACCAGCCCGACTCCCAGACATCAATCTATCCAAACAGCAGCAAAACCAGGAAGCTCAATCACAGCATCGCGGTTTCATGTTAGCCACAAGCAAAGATCATGTCATGACATGTTGTGAGTCGTGACAATGGTGCCCCCACCATCGCCGGACCTTGGACCAAACGTCTCTATCCACAAAAGCAGGCAGCTGTCCGTCCATGCAGATTCAACCGTCAAACGATCCCTCATCCAGCGCCAGTGTCAGCGGAATATCAGATGTTACCCCCCCTCCCCTCTACTCCGTACCAGAAGCCCTCTTGCACGGATCCCGTTACTATCGATTCTGCACTCCCTCCCTTCCCTTCACCTTCACAAATCACAAGCGTCCCGCGCGGCACCATCCCGCCGCTCCCCCAACTTTCTGGTCGCATCCCAATCGAGCATTCTCGCTGCCCGTATCGGGGAAGTCGCTAGCCGGGAACGACGGGGGGGCTTGCTGCAGGCAATACGAGATGATGCGCAAAAAAGCAGGCATAGAGCAGGGGGCCGTGTCGGTTCGCTTGTACCGGTAAAAAGCAAAGCGCACATGGTCGGAGGCAGGCAGGATGTCGGAGCGGGCGTTGATGGGGTGGAGCGGTCTTTGGACGGCTTACCGGGTATTGTTGCCTTGCTTGTGGACTGAATTGTAGGGCCAGATGTGTGTACAACTGACCTGGGCTGCAGTGGCAGTGGGCTCTTTTTTTTTTTTTTTTTTTTGCCCGGTGGTGTTGGCACGCTGCATTGTGGTGCCAGCGAGGAGGTAAGAACGTGTGTTTGCTGGCGCGCTGGTAAAGTCTATGTGCTAGCTCACACGGGTAAGCTCCCAGTGGTGGATGAATATGGGTTGCGGGCCTCTGGGAAAGGTGAGCGTGCAGCAGTTCATGTGGGTGCGGATGCGTGGTTGAGGGTGACTGGGCCACGATCGATTACGGCATGCAGCATCGTGTTGGCTGTGGGGAGATGGTTGAGTCCTGTAGAGAGGTTTCCGGACCGTGGGAGGGCTGAACAGTGCAGTACATGCGGAGTATCCCGTATGTAGGTCTTGGTCGGGTATCGAGAGTTCCGGACTGTGCCTCGAGGGTGCGTTGCTGCTTTGGGGCAGTATAGTGTCTTATTTGGGGCAGCACTGTGTCTTATTCGGGACAGTTCTTTGTCTTATTTGGGCCAGAGTGGATACGGAGCGAATCATACCTTTTGGGCAAAATCTACTCCTTTGGATACCTGCTGCAGGAGGAAGAAACGCAAACGACAATATCGGTACTGCAACCGTCGACTTTACGGGAACGAGGTGATAGAGTTGTGAGTCGGGTTAGGGGGGCGTATGCAGGGGAGCCATCAGACCGGACTTGTTTCTCTAATGGTAGGGGTATGCATCTGTGACATGACTACCGCGCGAGCCAGTCCGGACATCATTCATACGTCAGGGTATCGGGATCTGAGTCCTGACTGACGGCGAGATCGGAGCCCACAGGACGGAAATACAGTGATGGTATCTGTGAGTACCTATACGGAGGAACGCGGCTGCTTTGAGGATCTTTCCGTCGGCATCTTCTCCCGGTTTGGAAAGTTGACGGGATATCTCTTATTATGATGCTCTACTGATCACTTCATAGTAACCGTTCCTTACTGCGAGTTCACTATCTAATTACTCCCCGGTGGTTCTTATGATGCTGCATCGTATCCATTGTTAGGAAACCTCCAAGGCCAAAGTAATATACTACAGCATGCTGAGTCCTCTTTGACATCCTTGAAACGAGGGCCCCACCAGATTATACCACAATGTCGTGACTGAGATCGTACAACTGGGTCAGTCTGTAACGGAACAGGACCTCTAGACTCCGCCGTGAATTGCATGCACAGGTTGTAACACCTTCAATCGTGTGCGCAATTCATTTTGTCAGAATTGGGTTCTCGCTATCCATGGAATGCTTTCGGTGTTGCTTGTTGGACAATGAGGGAATATGATGTCCACCAGCCTGACCGGAGACATGGGAGCCAACTCGTAATCAGTCTTTTATTAGATCATGAGCTACACCGACAGCGAACGACGGCAGTGGACTGTGGTTTATGCTCGAAGTTCTCCAAACACCCTTAGAATGTAGGACTGTTTTTGTTGGTGCCCTATGGGTTGCTCCTGGTTTTGAAAGAGGTAAGTTGGTGGATTTGATGTCAGACAGTGGCCCGGGTATGGGACAGTGACATAGAAATATCTCACCAGGTAAGGACGTCTTTCCACGAGTAACGCAGTCACGATGCTTCTATACATCCTCTTGCTACTCTTCGAATAAATCATGTCTCTGGGAGAGGTTCCATGTATCATCCTGAATTCTCATTTATGTCCTTTCTCAAATCGAAAAATTTCGTCTGTCTCCCCTTCCCTTTCCCCCACCGCAAGAATTCCTAAGTTTATCCATCTATCCATCATATCTCCGAGTCCCCATTTCTCTATCATATCCTCCATCTGCTCCTCCCCATCGACAGGCGTTTTCTACGCCTCTCTACAAGGTACAGTCTTTGATTTCCCATCCGACTAACCTCGGACATTGCATCCAACCACATCCCAAATCTCACATAACCCCCACAACAACGATATACTCAACTCCAGTACTACGTCGATATGCATGGAAGGAGGAATGTACTTGGGCCAGTGATGGGGATTGTCTCGTTTATGTACTCCTACGGTGTGTACCTCGTTCCTAGCCGGACCCAAGCCAAACCATCTCCCTTAACATCCGCACACACAGTGATGTGCTATAGTCGAGTACCCACACTGAAGTCGACAACGAACTCGATGGCAATCAACCACTTCTCCGTTCCCCGTTCTCCCTTCCCACCATACACCCCAGAACGAACATCCAAAAGTAGTGAGTCATATACTTCTATCATTATCCGTATATACAACCAACTGGCAGTATAATGTCTAATATCTACTCCCCCCATCCCCACCCCCTTCTATTCAAGAGCAGAGCAGAGCAGAGGAGCCATATCTCCATCTATATAAACATACACGAGGTACATCCTCTTTTACATACACAAAGCGTGTTCCCGCGAACCAAACCTGAACCTACATGACATAATTCTACAAGCGGACAAAGCCATCCACGCTCGCAATGCAAAACTCCCTTGATCCCAACCTCAGGATCTCAAAAGCGCCCGAATATGCACATTCCCTCTCCACCCTATTTTCCATCTCTCAAGCTCCTTCTCCATCTTCCCATTCCCTCACGAGAAGAAATACTTGCTCTCCCTTAACCTCTTCACATCCCACTCGCCCTTTTTTGGTACCGGCGGGAAGCTCAATGGCAACCAAACCTCGACTTTGACGGGTTCTCGGGTGACTTGCTTCCTGCGCTTATTTGTATGAACCCCTTCGAGGTCGTATTTCGGCGCCGTGAAATCTGCTTCAGCCTCCGCATCGACCGCCTCCATGTCTTCACTTTCCATTGCATTTGCCGCCTCTGCATCTTCTGGCGACTCCGTGCTGAGATCCTCGTGCAATGCCGTATGTGATGACGGATTTTCCGAGCCTGTTTCCGCACCGAGGACATCCTGCCGTACCATATCGAATTTTGTTCCTTTGCCATTGGATCCCTGGCCCCGATTAGTCTCGCCAAGGAGAGCCTGTCTCTGGCTCTCCAAGGCCAGCGGGTCTTTATTCTCCAACCAAATCTTCGTTGGCGTTACCATTGCTTCACCCTTCTTCCTATCCGCTTTGACATCACTTGCCAACAACTTCAACCGCTCAACCTCCATCGCAATCTCCTTCGTACTTGCAGTGCCCCAGAAAGTCCTCTTCGGCTTCTTTTCATCCGGATTCGTGCGGTTGTATTCTCTGCGCCATGTTTGGATTTTGTTTGCAACGGGGGATTTAGCCATGAGGGTGGCCTTGTACATGGCTCCCTCATATCGTGTTTTGAATTCGGCTGCAAGTCGGCTGATAATATCTTCTGAGTGCATGCGTACAAATGCGTCGCGGAGAATGATGTTGAGGTTCGGGATATCTGCCGCATGGGTCCAGAAACTGTCGTGGACGGCCGCGAAGTCCATGCCCATTTCGCTAGCTTTGAGAGCCGAGAGCATCATATGCGTCGCATCTAGGCTGTGGATGAAGTTTGGAGGAAAGCCACGGAGTTGCTTATTTCGATCCACGATGTCTGATGATGAGCGGTTCCCCACGTGGATTGTTTGGATGGGTGTCTGAACTTTTTGGAAACCATCTTTGCGATATGGTTGTACCACGGGCATTTTCAAAGGCGTAGTCCAGATGACGCCAGTTCTGAAGTTGTCCAGATTCTTGATCAAATTCTGCTGAGCACGCTTGCTCTTCGTTGGGGTTTTATATTTTGCCATGTAAGACGGCACTTCGCCATGGCTATGGTTGTATATCTGCTGGACCTGCTCTGCGGAGAGAGAGAGAGTAATGCGGTCTGCACATTCACCGAGCCAATACTGGATTTCTTGAGCGCCGTTAAAAATCTTTCCTAAAGCTTTGAAGATATTGGTAGCGATGTAAACCGCAACACCGTTGAGACTTGGTACGTCCTTGGTATCTCGATGACCAGGAAACATATCTTGAAGCTCACTGAGAACCTGCTGCTGTGCGCCGTGAAACGTTACACCATAAACATTGGTCATTACAGTACGCTTCACCACTTTTCTAGTGATTTTGTCCCGCATGAACTTGGCGGATCGGTTTCCATTTTCCGCATCGGCAACAACCATCTCTTTGACAAGCTCGGCAACTCCCGTATAAATGTCTTGGGGTCGGTCCGAGGGTTCGAGATTGACTTGGTTCGCGCCCGCCATATCGCCACCAAGAGCAGCGTAGTGTTGAAGTCCGTTGCATGTGCCATCTTGGTGAATTGGTACATGTGATACATAACGTTCAGGATCCGGAGAGGTGAGGGCGTTCCTTAGCTCGAAACAGCATCCAAGAGACTGCCACGGATCTTCGGCGTTGGTCCACCATCGTGTACCCCCAAGTGGATTTTGAGCAGAGTCGAAGATTTGCTCCAAGTGATCCATTGTGAACTTTTCTCTGTCTTTCAAGCTGGCCTTGTCGAAACCGTACAGATTTGCCAAGTGGATCTTGAGCCATTGCAAACCGACCGCGCCTAGTTCTTTTCCATTTGCAAATTTGAGCAGGCCTCTCGCAGGATCTGCGCCCATATGGTTCAGGATAGGAGGGACGGGGTAAGCCCGGCCGCGGAAATCAACACTGTGGGGAAAGTAGAACGTCTCATTCAAGTACGCTCGAGCGATCTCCAGCTGGAAGTTTTGGAAACACTTCTGCGAGTGGAAGCCAGATAACCGGTTTTCGTAGGCTTTCATAAGCTTTGTCCATTTGACTCGGTCGGTCAACGAAGCATCATGTGGAAGATCTTCCGGGCATTCCAGTGCTATTTCTTCTGGTACAAGCCCTGCGATTCCTTCTCCAGTATTCCAGGCCTCGACCATGACCTTGAAAACATCCTTGTTGATATTCCATGGAATCTTTCCGAGGTGATCGAGTGCGGATAGTAGCTTTTGCATATCGCCGTTCTCAATGGCAGCATCACAGTATGCACGTTGAGCTATGTCATTGCCCCGTATCCGAACCACTTCCCCAGGCTTTGTGTAGTAGCCGCCGTCATTGAACGAAGTCCAGGGCTTTGGTGGGATTAACATGGGAGGTCTATTGAAGTCCATGTTATGCACAGGGGCTGTCGCGAGTTTCTCGGCAATTTTCCAATGATGATTGATCCATCCATAATTCCTTCCCTGAGCAAACGAAGTCGTGTGAGAGAAGGCAGGTTGTGTTGTTGAAACCTGTTCTCCCGTCCGTGGATCCGTGGCTGTTATGGTAACTTTAGCTGACTTCAAAATCATATCAACAAAAATGGCGCCGATCCTGGATATTACATGATTCGGGAAATTGTGTTGGCGTCGGGTGTCATCTGGTGAAGATGAGGTCTTGGATGTATGCGCTTGAAGATCTGGATTGGATTTCCCCTTCGATTTGCGTAACCGAGCCAACATGGCCTTTCGTGTGCTGCTCCGTCGGCCCTGCATAAAGCTTTGCTGACGGACAGTCTGTTTGGATAAGACGAGTTCCTCTACGGCTCGGCCAATCATTGTTGTGAGTGTTGAAATCTTGAGATGATGAATGTCTTCGCGGCCTTTCTGTCTAGTGATTGAGCCTATGATGGTGTTGTGGACAGTAATACCAGCAAGTTCCTCGGCGCGACAGCTCTCAAGGTAGGGGCCGTAGAAAAGGCGCTCATCGCTGCCTCGTGTACCGCTCGCATTCACCGCGGTCCTGATGGCATGGAGCTCGTCTTTTATGAGAGGCAATAGCGCGATGTACCACTTGTACATCAAGGCCTGAAGAGACTTGGATTGGAGAACACCGTGAATGCCCATCTCACTGAGCTTTTGATCCTCGGCCTTCCAGCGTTCCACAGCAGATTTCACAGCGTCCTCTTCAAGCCGAATCTGGCGCATGTATGCATACGTCTTGTCCTTCTCTTCTGCGGATATATCGAGTTCATGGGGATAAGCGACGCCCTTGCCGGGCTCAAACATGCTGAGCGACTGCTTCAGAGCCCTCAGGCCCAATCCTTTCTGGCTAACAGGGGTCACTACTGCGGTGGGTGTGGGTACAAGTCCATGCTGGATGGCGAGCAATTGGCCAGCAGGGGTGCTCAACTGAAGTTCTTGCACCACTTCAAGCGGAGGCGGCTCGTCGAACGCGTCCGGCTGGAATCGAATCAGCGTGTCCCACTCCTCGTCGGTGAAATCGGGGGACGAGTTGACTTCGTCGACCGTAGCCGGACCCAGCTCTTCGGCAATAGCCATATACTGCTGGATCTCTGCCCCCCGCTCGGTCTCTGGAAGCCTCATTGCCGCTCTGACGAGCAATACCAGGGTTTGTGCATTTGGCTGCACCCCTTTGCGGACCATTTGCGTATTGAACCAGCTCTCGAGGGCAGCGTGCGGCGAGTCGGACAGGCCCGGCTCGACATGCTCAAGCAGCGCGCGCAAGTACACGTTGTGTGCATCCACCAGCTCCGGCGCAGAGGGCTGGTACATGTCGGCCAGGCGGTGCAGAATCTTGGTCGCCCGCTCGAGCCGGCCGACGCGCAAGCAGGCGTACAGGTTTTGGTGGAGTTCGACGGGGTCGCCGCCGATGCCGTGTCGCATGGGCGTGACGGGGAAGCCGGCGGCCGTGGCGGGGTTGATGATGAGCGGCCGTTCGGGGTCCCATGGCGGCAGCTTTGCGATGTCGGGGGAGGGGATAGGCGTGCTCCACGCCTGCATGACCATGCCAAAGGACGCAGCAGGATTGGCGCCCGGCTGGAGGTCGGCGGCCGTGGCCAGCGACCGTGTCTCCCGCCGCAGTGAGAGGGGGCTCGAGGGTGTTGGCTTCCTGGTCTCGCGTGAATTGATGGCAGACGGCGGCCTCGCGCTTGCTGCCCATCGCATCTGGGCCGGACACAGCCACGGCAGTGTCAGCTGCTCGGCGAGCTGCGAGGGTGTTCGGAAGACATCACGACGCAGGCGTCGCCGGGCTGCTCGCGCGAGCATGGCTACCGGACGGGCGAATAGGATGCAGCAGCAGAATGCAAATGCATGAACCACAGGAAGGAGCAAAAGAATGAGAGTCTCGCTCAAGACGCAAAATCAACGACGGCGAACCAGCAGAGGCAGCGGTGGACAAACACATGCAGTGAGGTCGCGGCAAAATTTCCACAATGTTTCTCCCGTGCGGCCTGTGCTCGGAAATCTTGGCATTCTAGACTCCTGCATGCCGGGTGCTCACGTGACGTGGTCTGAACCATCCGCCCGGAAATCTCTGCTTCTTCATAGTAATACGATATGAAACGATGCGAAATATCCAATACTCAGCGGCCTCGCCCACGAGTGCAGACCCATATCTAGTAGCCTAATACAACACGCTCTAACCCCAAAAACTCCCAAAGATCCAAGAACTCCACCTGCATGCGTCCCATGACATTAGCCTTGCTGCTCCGCCGACGCGACCTCACTGCTGTTCAAGTCAACATCCGCCGACGGCACCTTCACTCTCTCCGTCTCTAGCCTCTTCTCCTCGCGTTGCGGCGTCCACTGCCACCTCGCCGCCTCCTCGTCCACCACTTCGGGCTTCACGTCGTCCTCCCAGTCTTCGTCCTCTTCATCCCCGAAACAGAACAGGTCATTTGCACTGCCGGGCACTACTCTCCTATGCTTGCCCTTGACCAGTGGGCAACCTCCCACTTCTTCTCGGAACTTATTGGCGTAGGCGGATGCGATGGTTGATACGTTTTGTGGGGCGACAAGTTGCCCGGTGTAGAGGAGATACGGGAGATGTGGGATCTCAGGGAGATCTCCCTCGAAAGGGAGAGCCATGTGGAGCGGACGGGAGTACGGTATCACCGGCCGCTCCACGTTTGAAGGGGCCGGAGGGGGGATGTCTGCTGTGAGGAATGCGTCGTCCGGAACTTTAGGCGGAGCCATGGCTTCCTGCTCCTGGCCTGACGGCGGCTGTGGGAGATACTCGTCTGGTGGCCGATATAGCTCGTTGTGAACGGTTGCAAAAGACTCCGCGGATGACGTGGCGGGGTAGAAGATGGAGTATCCACGTGCACGCATCAGTTCGAGCATGTACTCTGTCCAGGAGGGGAGTGTTTCTGACACGAGCTTTACTCTAGCAGCCGTCTTTGCAGACCCGTGTTGTTTGGCGACGCGATTACTGAGAAAGGAATGGAGCTCCGACCACTTGTTTCCGAAAAATAACGTTGCGTGACTGTTTGGTGCTTGCCACAGGAACTGCGAGTTAGGTGTCTTGGGGAACAACTCTGTGTATCTCTCAGCGTGCATGTCTGCGGGCGTCGGCGGTGTTAGCTTGGTTGTCCCATCCAGGAGAAGCGATGGCAATTCCAGACTGACACCCATGATCTTCTCGCTATCGTCCTCCCCAAACGCAGAGTATATGTACTCGAGAAGCACAAATTTTAAATAATGGTAGTATAGTGGCGAGACTTGCGCGTTGGGCGACAAGAGCAACACGTGCGAGTTGGAAGCGCTCGTGGGGTAATAAAGCTCCAGAAAACGTACCGCCGACTCCTCCTGCGTCGTACGCTGGGTCATAATACGCCTTCGTAGTGTTATTTGGTTTATTGTCGACAGATCGTCTTTCCCTTTTGGTGGCCATGAGAAGCCCTCCAAGTATCGCTGAACTGAAATATCGATCGACGCTGGCAACTCAATCGTAAGGCGTGGTGGTTTTAGTCCATTGTAGTCTGCTTCTTTTAGAGATTTGAGCAGTCGCATGATGCCCCCAGTGGAATCAGAAGGCACCTGAATCATGATGTCTACGGACGGTCGATGCCAGTTCCTCAGCGACCCAGCATCAAGTCTCGTTATCCACATGAAGTTCTCCAGTCGGTCCTTGGGCACCTCGATAATGGGCATGTCGAGCGCTCTGGTCTTCCTCCGCATGCCCTGGACGTGGAATCCTTCTTCTCGACTCGAGTCATCGACGATCGCAACCTGAGGATGCAGGAATTCGTGAATGTGTCCCAACGCGGCCATCACACTCGACTCGGCTCGTATCTCGCTGCTGTATTCGGTAAAATCCGGCCTGGCATCGTGCCAGATGGCGGGACACCGCTCCTTGTCAATTCCATTGATCTGAAGCAAGTCGTCCAAGGGTATGTCCTCGCGCCCCATGAATGCAACATGCACCCAGTTCCTGTTCCACTTCGACATCTCACAAGCCATGGGTAACAGCGTCGAAGCACTCTGCAAGTTGGAGATTGCAAAAAGCACATTTCGGTTGATCGGCCGATATCCCCCGGTATGCGATGCCCCATGCAACGACACAGCCAGCCGATAGAAGCGGATCTGTCCGCTATACGTCTGAGCGGGAGAGTCGCCATTTTTGGGACCTGACAACCCCGGAGGTGCCCCGGTGGGTTCGGAGTCGGTCGTCGAGTCAGAGTCCTGGTTCGCGAACGCGTCCGTCGCACGCCCATATGGCTGATATCCCCGTTTCCATCCGCGAGACTCTCCCAAGTCGGGAATGTTGTGTACGAAGAGGTACACCAGGTACAGCCCCGCGAGCGCGAGCAGTATTCGTCTTCGCCGCCACCGTCGCGGGGCTCGTAGCATGTCCCAGGCCGGCCACCGCAGCGCCGCCCTCGGTATGTGGTCGTCGTCCTTCTTCCCCAGCTCTTCGTCGCCGGGCAGGATGCTTCTGCCCAGCATGTTGGCCCGAGTGACGCCCTCCTGCACCCACCCGCTGTTTGTGGATCGGCCTCGACCTAGCATGCGCGCGCATTATACCATAGCGGAAAATCGAGAGGGAGGACTCGCAGTCGCACTCGCAGGGCGGGTCGGGGCGGTTCAATGGCCCAAAGGGATGTTGGCGAGGTTCGGAGATTGGGAGTTATGGAGGATGACGGCGATGGAGTGGCGCTCGGCAAGGGGCGCTGTCGTCAGATAGACGTCCGTAGAAGCAATTGCATACGTGTCTTTGGGCATCGACTTCACCTAGAGCAGCGCCGAGGGAGCGCGAGAAGACGGCCATGTTGTTGCAGATTGGCATTCTGGGTCCGCTTAATAAGGGCATTCGGCAGCTCAACCCTTGCACCTGCCAAGCCTGATCGTGTCGCGACCTGCCGTGACTTCGACGTCACGCCTCAGTTTTCATGTCGAATCCTTGGAATAACGGCAATTTTGAGTCCTTTCTGTGAATAATGGATTGCCTGAGCGGAATCAAATCCAACCTTGGAAGACTATCTGGACAATCATCAGCATGGACTTTGCTCCCAACACGTCCGATGAGTGCCCTCGGAGAATTAGCAGGCAGGATGGTAGATATTAATTTACATGCACTCAACAACTCCGTTGCATACCCCACATTTACGCCTTCTCCAACCCATTACGCGTCCCTAATTGGACGCATATACTTCTCAAATTCACTAGTCATCTCGGAGAAGGAGAACCGTGCATTGGGGTACACGAGCTGAGCCGGCGATTTTCACAAGCCTTCGAGTCAACACATCTTGCGTAAGGGAGCATAAGCATTTGTACGAAAATAGTGTCGCAAATAATGAAGTGCGGCATGCGGAAAGCAAGCGCATCTTCCAAACCCTAGGTACCATTTCGATGTGAGTCTCAATCCACTAAACGGGTGTTTTGTTTTGGTTATCCTAGTTGAGAAAGTGCTGGAGACAATGGGAAAAATTAAAAGCCTGAATGTGATTCGTCATCTCAGATTTTGTCGTAAGCCACGTAGAGTTTAGGGCAATGAGCCTCCGTCGGCTGTTGACATATGATCAAGGCACATGATGTGTGTTGTCAGTGGTGCGCGTGGTGTGGCACTCATTGAAGGGGCACTGGTTATGGAGTTATACCAATGAGTCCATCTTGTGAGTGTAAATATGGGTAGTTCAGACCTGGTGCGAAAGTCGATCATACCTTACAGGTTGCTGGCTCTCATAGGCCAGTGCAGCGAGAAGTCATATCTGCGTACCTCCAACATCACTGCGGTCTGAGCATCGATTACCGGTCAGGCTATTGACCAGGAGTATGGCCACGCATATACCCATCCTTAATTACTAACCTTCGTGCGTTGACGTCGCCTGCTGGGTCGTGGTTGGAATTTTAAAACTGGTGAACTGTACAAGGTTTGAATTATACAAGAGAAGCAGAAGGATATTCTGGCTGCTCCTTGGCCTTGTTTCCCCTGCCATCAACTATGGTGTCTTTGTGTTCACGGAAATTCGCTCCTCGCCTCCTTCTCTCCAGTCAGTATGTATTACACGATTGAGTGGTCCCCTTCGTCATACTTCAATTAGTCGAAGACGCAATCAAATATCCAGTCCAAAACATGGCTCAGAATTAGTACTCGGGCCGTTTCAAGGTTCGATATGAGCATGCTTCCTTTCCTGCCATAATCCCCCAGCCATAGTGCCCATCGACTCTTTCAAATCTTCTCTTATCATTATGTGTATGACCATCGACATGCTCGTATTGTTTCAGACACGTAGCACGCTTTGACTTCTGCTCAGAAAGTGACATGCTTTCAGGAAATCAAATCCGAGAAGCGAATTGAGCCGTAGATACCAATTTTTCATAGAAGATGAGTCAATACTATGAGCAGAGAGGGTTTTTGTGTCAGAGGGGGGTGGGTCAGGAGAGCAGTGTATAAAAGTCTGTTTTGAGTGCGCAATTCTTCCTTCCTTTCTCTTCTTCCATTCTCTATCACAACTTACTCCCCACGTTCTCCTTCAAAACTACCGCCCCCGATATTCAAAGTTGGACTGGTTCCCACGTACAACATCTTCTCTTCGTAGTCCCTCCTTCATCAGCCCTTCGGCCTCCACGAACCTACGACTGACGCCACAAACATGCCACAAGAACACAATCCAGTAACCTGGAGCGTAGCCTTCCCGAACGAACCCCCGTTGGATATTGACGACGATAAGCTTCTTTACTATCAGTGTCAAGAAATCTTCACCTGGCACAGGATCTGGTATATTGACATACCACCCCATTGTCGTGGTCACTATACTGGAGAAGTGGGAAAAACAACAGATCCTGTGGTGGCCGGGCATATTCTCAAGGAATCGAGACAAAACCCTCGGTGGCGTGTACGGAAGTCTGCATGCCCAAATCTGGACTGGCTCCGCATAATTCAAGGTTGGGATAATTCGCCTGGCAGGAGATTTAATCTGATGGGAGGGTGGGATCAAGTAGGCTGCACGAAAAATTGTAAGTGACATCTACCATATTAGCATTGCGTTTTGACGGGTATCTGTACTGATGATTTCAGTGCTTGTGGCGATCAACATCGCCAAGAACGACTATGGAGAACTCAAAGATTTCTTGCTCAGCATTACATCCCTAGTCCAATTGCTTTTGAACAACACGCCAATCCAAAATGCCCAAGCTCCTCCAGGCTCGCAAGCTCCCATAATACAGCAAGGAAACCATGGCATTTCTCCTGGCCAACAAGCAGGTCAACCTGTCCCAGGTCCTCTAGCTTCCAATATTCCAAATCCACCTGGTGGCAATCCTCCAACATTTCAAGTAGATCCAACACAAGGACTTCCTGCCATTGCCCCACCCCCAAATCCTTATGCCTCTGCCGTCGCCCCGGCCCCAAACTCTTATGCTGCTGCCCCAGTCCCAAGCAACCAAAACTTTCCGACTGTTCCGTCTTCCTCAAACACGCAATCACAGCCGTACTAACAATGGTGTTGGTCAGAACCAGAACCAGAGGCAGGATTGGAACGCCGGGAGAGGCCAACGCTAACATGGTTCTGGTCGTCCCCAATGGAAGTTGGTCTATAATCGATCTTGTTCAATTCTATGTCAAGGAAATGTTGAACCTTGCGATCAACTCCAAGGGGAGATCACTGTGGTTCGTTCCAGACAGTCTCGGTTTCCCCACGCTCTGGGAGTGCTGGACTTGGCTATGCTGGACTTTCCCTGGTTCTTCGACTGATGCTTAGGCTGTAGAGAGGAGTACATTTGGGTCACCTTCTTTTCATTTTCTCTTACTTTCCATTGAATACTCCGGCTTTTTGCGTATCTTTTAGTCTCTGGTTCTTTCAGTTTTGTCCTGTTCTGTTTGTTCTGTTGCGTTTTGGTTTGGATATAGTAGAGGCATGGTTTACACTCGGCTTTCTTCCTTGCCCGAATGATACCTGGTGGTTGGAACTTAGTGGTTTTAGATTCTGTTTGCACTCTTTACCTGTCAACATTTGTTTTGCGTCTATGCCCTAATATCCCCTTATCGACGGTTGTTCGAGTTTATAGCTCTTTGAATAAATTCAGGCCATGTCTTTGGGAACCACTCCACTACAACTCCATTTACTGCATACTAATAGTGTGGAATTATTTACCGTCTCTCTCATCATTGGGGAGTCTGAGTGGGTCCGAAATCCAATAACGTTACTTGCACTATGGTAAAAAAAACGCCTTACAGTCGCGTCCGACGCCGGGGTTTGTCGTCATTGATGCAATGGTCACCATTGTTTCCCTAGCGCTACAGTCTATTTAGTCAGCGTTACTCTTCGAAAGATGATATGTTCAAGGTTATGACACTCAAGCAGGGAATAGTCAAGTGGCTACTTTCTGGCTTGTTAGCATCTTGGTTTGTATGGGTTCTAGTAAGTACTCATATCCCAAAGCGCGAAGAAATGTCGCTCGTAAAACCGAAACCAAGCATTCTGCGGTGAAAATGACAAGGATAGCGAAGGTATGCACAGTAATTATACACCTCCCTCAGAGGTATGTTGAAGCCTGCACCATGATATGAGTGTTCTGCACCCATAGAACACTGTCTGAGTGGGATGATCCTCAATGAGACGGGGCTGGTGAAACTCCTCACGGTAGGCGAGGTTACCTACCAATCAGGGCGGTTACCATTACCCTCTACCAATGTACTAAACTCAACACGGATGCTTAGATAGAACAGTTCCAATATTTCTACTAGAGTCTAGATATCAAGTTTGCTAAGAAGAATCTTCTAAACGAGGTACTAGGACACTCCTTTCGGCTTAACTCAGGGAGTAGTAGGAGGCTTCAAAAACAGCAATCTGAACACGTATCTAGAGTGCAGTATACGGCGACAGCGCATATTCTGAATAGCTGGAACGACCTCCTGGGATTCTATTTTAGACTCTTATCTCTTCTGTTCCCTTATTTTACCTTGCAGAAGGAGGGTTAGAAAAGGGTGGTCTCAAATACTACCGGCATTATCAGCCATCGCAGATCAACAGGACAAGGCCGGGTTTTCATATCTGCCCATTCTCTTCAATCGCCTATCTCAACTCCCAGGCGACATCCAGGGTATATCAAGGCTTCTTTTCGCTCTCACCACCCCTGTAATGCCCCTACCTGTATTACCATATGCATGTTGTGTTGTTGTTTTAATGCTTTTATGTTTCTTTGCCTGTTTTGCTTTCTTCCTTTCTTGTTTTCTTGTTTGCTTTCTTTCTGATTTGTCTTAGCGTGCTGTCTGCTTTCCTTTGACCGTTCTGTTCTTCGCATACGTCGGGCGGGTTGGGTCGGCCTTTGAGGGGATGCAAGACGGTTTTCGGAATATCATCCGCTCGGCCCTGATGCCTCGCTACCATATCTCTTGGGCAAATTGGTTGAGGTTTTGGATGGACACGAGACGGTTCTCGAACCGTTGGTTGTTTCTTCAGCTCAGATACCTCGCCACCGCATCTCTCATGCCATCGGCCGGCCGAAATACCTCCTCCAGCCGTTTTGCATATAAACATTCAGGTTCTATTGGCCGAATCCTTCAGTTGTTATGTAGATGATCGCGTGTAGGATAGTACTTAAGTAGCTGTATAAGACTGTGTCCGCGCAAAGTACGAAACCCAATGCTATCTGCACACATACTCTCGTGATTGGCTTTGTGATGTGCTTGGGGGTTTTCTTGCTTTATGAATCCCCGTTTGAATGAGTCGAGTGGATGACGGCTTTTGCTGTTCCACTCAGGGGAGTCAAGCTGCACATGCGTCAATATCGCACAGCTATAACTATGAGTGTTCATGAATGTTACGAGAATGCAGATTGCTTGGGGGCAGGGGCAATCCTTGAAGTTCTAGTGAGAAAGTTTGGATAGCAGCGTGTCGTTCGGAGCTCAACGCACGGGAAAACCTCAGTCAAGCCTTCATCAAGGTCTTTGGCTGAGAGCATTTGGGCAGCGATATGTGCATTCAGGCAACGTTTGTGCCATCGCCACTCTTTCCGACCCGCCACCTGCGGCCTTTCCTCAAGTTCCGTCTGATAATGTTTGTTACTTGACTCACGACTTCGGAACAGTGATCACTGTACCCATTGTTCGAAGACTCGCAACGATCCGATCATCGATATAGGAATCAATGTATTTGACAGGGAGAACGCTCCAGTCATTGAAATGGCCGACATACTCATACTCAAGTCTGAGTGGCATTATGTACGCCAGAGATGGAGCCAAGGAGGTAGTATATGAAGATCTCTTTAAGAGCATAATTCTCTTCTTCTTTTCCTTCACAACATTAGCTTCTGCACATCGATATTTGGAACAACATACAATCAACTCTTCAAACTCCTTTATTATCACATCACACACCCCGAGAAACCGAGCCCTAAGACAACAGTTTCGAAATCGCTGAGGTACATTAATCAAACGCATATCTCAGAACTCTCGATATAGCCACTTATCATCCTTGTAGTTAGAGAAATTTCGCTTGAGAACGTCCCATTCGATGACTTCCGCCTATTCTTCTGAAGAGATGGCGCAAACCGATTCATATGCCCAACCACCTAATCCATCTGCGGACATTATTTGGCCTGTCATGTACCATATACATATTCCACCGGTGGATTTCGCGGCGTCGAGACCCAGTTCGAGCGCCTGGGGAAAAACCACAAATCGATCGATTGCAGACTTTGCCAGAAGTAAGCGTTGGACCGTGGACGCGTTCTCCATCGACTTTAACGGGATTGAGAAAGCACAATGGAAAGACAACAATGATAGTGGACGGCGAGAGCAATGGGGCGGATGGCTGCGAGCGGACGATCAGGACAATCAGGGAGATGTCGTTCATATGGTCAATACTACAAGAAATTGTAAGTGTGAGCTTTGAATGTTGACTCTATTCATACTTATTGGGATTATAGTGGTGACGGTCATGCTTGCTAAACATAAGAATGAGTTTCAAAACTGGGAGGCGGGGAGGCAAAGGCCTGCGGCACTGGGGCAAACCCTTTTACCTTTGCCGCTCGAACGACCAAATTTAGTTACTACCAATCCAGTCGATATGCGCTATAGGCCTCTACCTGAGCCTCCCTCTGAGCATAGCCGTGGTCTGCCTCGTCTCCAAACCATCAAACCACATCTATCACAAGACGGTGCTACAGCCTTGAGTCATTATGGAACACTCGCAGGATCCCAAGCGCAAGAAAACACTTCCCAATTAGCGTATCGACCTCAAGCACCAAACATGCAAGCCAAAGCTAGCTCGCAAAGTTCATTTCATGTAGCACCCCCGATTCAGGGAAGGCTTCCTTCATTCCAGGATTCGGGTGATGGCATAGACAGGATATATGAAGGAGAACACCTCAAACTTGCCCCATTGAATCCACAGAATCTGGAATCTGTACGTCAAAGCAGTACGGATCGGCAACCAAGAATAGTGCCTTTTAACCCTCAAAGAGCCCATATAGATCCTACTCTAGGGTCGGGATTCGATCCAAGCCGTCGACAGTCCTATGATACTCGAGCATATCCTCCAAATCCAGCCCAGGCGCCTCTTGGCTGCAGTCAGACGTCTGAAGGATATGTTCAATTCCCTGTTGAACACAGTCCATCCAATCAAATACACCCAGCGGCTCCAACTTCTCGAAACAATCCACAGTCATTTCTTGAACCGGGTATTGCGTATTCTGAAGCTAATTTGGGACATAGGAAATGACTTTCCTCCACATCTCCAGAGCCAACGACCAGCGCTAATGACGTGGAAAAGAGTAAAAACAAATCACGACTTATAGGCAGGCCAGCCTCATCTTATGACGAAAATTCAAAACAAGACCTTCCCCCACATCCACTTCCCCCGGGTTCTGGTGCTGGTTCTGGGTAAGAACAAGGGCCTACAACTACAGGTCGGACTCTTCCAAAAGTTGGAGGCGCTCCGCGATGAGTTTTGTTCAAATGAATGACTGGTGAAGCCCATTTCAGTCTGTTTCATTCGTTTTCCTTTGACACATTCCCAACTATCTGTTGCTTTTCTCTGTATCTTGTTCCAGTTTTATTATTTGTTTAATTATGTCGTATTTGAAGACGTGTATTGTAGCTGGATCTTGTAGGGCAAAAAGATCCATTGAAGCTGTCTTAAGATGTGTGTTGTCCGTACATAAATCACTCAGGGGTAATGCTCACCTTCGCGCGGCCTCACATGATGAGATCATATGATGCCCGTGCGAAGGCTTGGCAGGAGGTCGCACTCCAGAACCTCCTAGCCTTCCATCCCAAGCTAGACATGAACAATAGAACCAGCTGATTACACCCCCTAACTCCAACCTATATATATACGTGTAGAACACTTCTTATACCTCTATACCTCTAAACCAGAATATATAGTTACACGTTAAAGTCTATTTAATACTAATTAGTAGTTAATTAGCTTTAACTGTAAATTAGTAAGAGTAAAGATAGAGTTGTACCTTAGAGAAACTAATCCTCTACTAAGGTCTCTATTTTATTACTAATCCTGTTTACAGCTATAGGATAGAGAGATTAACTTTTGTACAAAAGAAGATAGTATAGTATATACCTAGAAAACCCTACTATATAATTTAGCTAATAGTAAAATAATAATAATATAAATACTATAATAGCTTAAGTAAACTAACCAGCTAATACTATACTATCTAAGAATAACTAATCTACATGCTCCCTAATCCTAGATAATAATATAATAGATTTATATAAGGAAGAAGTATAATTCCTATATTTATATAATAATCTAGTAGAGGAAACTAATA
>ML977760.1:0-20408 GCA_010015725.1 Amniculicola lignicola CBS 123094 | reverse complement strand
CTCCCCCCACCCCATCCTCCCCCTCGCCGCAGGCCTCGGCTTCGGCCTCGGCCTCCCCATACTCCTCCTCTCCATGTTTCTAACCTACACCGTCCTGCTGCGCCGACAGCGCCGCATATCGCCCTCGAGCCCTCATCACCATACCCATCTCCGGTCCCCTTTGGAGATATCCAGCGATGGCGCCATCCACGAGGCGAATAGTGCGGCTGTGTATGAGGTGCAGTGGAATGGGAGTTATGGCATGTTTGAAGCGCCGTCGGGGTTGCCGTATGAGATGTTTACGCTGCCGGTGGAGATGGGGATGGGGATGGGGGGGTTGGTTAGTCCGCTGGGGAGTGGGGGGGTTGGTGTTGGTGCTGATGGGAGAGAGAGGGAGAGGGAGAGTGAGGGGCGGAGTTGGTAGGAGGGCTGGTGGGTGGGTAGGTGCGGTGGAGAGGAGAGATGGGAATGGACATGATATCTTATAGGTATCATATAGTTAGCCCATGGGCAATCTAGGTATCTTGTTCGGTTTAATTTTGGATGGAGTGGCACGGAAGGACCTGGTTGGGAAAAAGGTACCATTTAGGAAGACTCCCACCCTCATTGCGTCGTGTTCAAATACTCCCCTTCAAGCTCATGCTGACCAACGACATGTTTCTACTGCCACATTTCATGCTCATAGTTCTCCAAATTGCACAGGAGAATGACAATTCGCTTAACAGCACGCTAACAGCACACCTGCACCAAAGTGGGTCCCTCGCGATATCGGTCCTCACCTGCCCAACATCACATCAAGCACATGACACCACATCACCAACACACAGCAAAGCATAAACCAGTGGCGTCCATTCTATCAGATGCTAGCCAGCAATCCTTGTGGAGCTCCAGCCATACCAGGTCATACCGTACCATACATGAACGAGCGATGCCTCTCAGCGGGCCCACCGCAACACAAAGAATACAATCGCTCTCCCGCGAAACCATCAAGACCACTAATCAATAGCATAGCACGAAACCCGCTCACCCTGCGCACCTAGGTCTCTAGCACGAGGCATGGCAGCCATCGCACTGTGCCATCGGCAGCCGACGAGGATCGCCCTTCCCTTTCGGAGTCATAGCCAGCACTCGAGTGCACATCCGCAAGGAGCACCTTTCGGTGTTCAAATGACAAATATGGAGTCGAGGCCGTGTTGAAGTCGAGTCGAGGGAAGTGGGGGCGAGTCATTCATTTACTCGTCACCGCCCTTCTTCTTCTTCTTCGATGAGCTGGCGGCGCCTTGCTTCTTCTGGTGCACGATGAAGCGTGTGTAGCACTCTTCTGGGTCCCACTCGAAGCCAGCAAGGATGGGGTCTTCGAACTCATCGTCGGCCTGGGATGTGTCAGCGTGAGAGGAACAACAAAGAATGGCGGTGGGGGGTTGAGGAAGAGCAATTGGGTGTGGACAAGGAGGTAGAGGTGGACGTACCTTCTTCTTGAACTGCTTGTAGATGGCGTCTAGGGCATCCTTGATGGTGACACCCTTAAGGTTCCGTGCCGTGACTTCGAGTCCGAGCGGGAAGTGCAGGTCAATCTTCTTCACCTTGGGGATGCAGAGAGGTTTCGCAAGAACGTCCTTCTCGTCCAGTGTCGCCGGCGACGTGTTTAGCTTCCTGTACGAGTCCTTTGTCAGTAATGCCCTGGCCATTGGAGAGTACCGACATGGCCCGGACGACGACGGAACTATCCATCGACGTCAAAGAGCTCAATGCCTTGGTTGGAGCAGGTGTCTCAGCTTACCAGTTCAGCTTCTGTGTCTCGGGAGCAATCTTGATCACCTTCTTCTCCTTTTCTGTGGTTGGGTCAGCCCCACATCCCCTCATCTGGCTGCTTACGCCATGGCTGGCAGGTACGTACCTAGGTCGACGATGTTGAAGACATCCGCGGCCATGGAGCTTGCTCTACGGTGGCCCTTCTTGACCTGGGGAGCAGCATCTTCGACGTGGGAATCGACCTTGGTGAGCGTGTCTGATGCTTCAGCTGCCATTATTGCAGTGGTGGAGTGTGGTGGTTGCTAAGGTGGCACGAGAACAGACAATGGGGAGCTTGATAGCTGTGAAGGAAGCACAGAGTAGCGGGCAGGCCCAGTAGATATAGGCTTGGGAGGTGACAGGAGCTTGAGGAGACAGTCTGGCTGATGAGAGTGAGAAGAAGGAGAGAGGGAGCAGCACGGCGCGCAGATGAGGGGTCATTCAGGCCGGGCATGGACAGGCGCCCGTCACTTGATCACCACACCACCATCCAATGGAATGCCGCCGATGCGGTTAGCCCGCTCACCTGCTCTGCGCACGGCCCCCGAACCTGGGGTAAATTGCGGGGTCACCTCCGCCGAACGCGCCCCTTTGACGTGCACCCGGCCAGGTACGAGCGGGCAGTCCTTCCAGCAGCGCGTGAAGCAGTCTGTTTGTCGTGCTGGGAGCGAAAAATGCTCGATTTTTGCTCGTTGTTTCGGCGTGAGGCGGTGGAGCAGCGCCATTTGTGAAGTGGTGCCACTGCCTCACGCGACCGGTGCGACGTCATCGCACCACCCCTTCGCCGGCGGGCGAGGAAGCAGCGACCCGTTTTAGTTTCAGCACGGTCGCGGGTTGGGGGCGTGACCTGCTGGATGTTGCGGCTCGCAGGTAGTCCTCGTACTGTGTGTGGTACCTGGGCACGCTTGCTGTGGTATGTATGTGCATATTATGGATACGGCACGGAGAGCGTATTCCTGCTTTCAATTGGTACGTTTGAGCGAGTATGCTTATTAGGTACAGGGTCAATGCTTGGTACATACATCTCGGACCTTGTATACATCATCAATGCTGCCCAGACAGACTCCTTACCTACAAGTAGTACCATGTGAAGTTTCCCTAGAAACACCACACTGTGTACATCCACCCATCCATCCATCCATCCCATCTCCCATGCAATCCAAATCCACCACCTCTACGTATGCCCCTGCACCGCCCTGGGCTCATACAACTCCTCCAAATACGCCTCCTCCTCCCCACTCAACACCTTGCCCCTCGCACCCAGCGCCTCCTCCATCCTCTCCACACTACTAAACCCAATAATAGGACTCGTGACGCGCTGATTGATCCACGCCAAACTCACCTCCGCCATCTTCCACCCATGCTTCTTCGCCAGCTCCTCGACGCGCTCCACAATCTTCCTGTCGCTATCTGTATGCCCCGTCGAGAACATGGGATTGCCTTTCTCGCCTGCAGAGCGCGTCGTGGTACCGAACGAGGACACGGGACGTGCGAGGTGGCCGCGACAGAGCGGTGCCCACGGGATTAAGCCCACGCCCGTGCTGTTGCAGAACCGGTTCATCTCGCGCTCCTCCTCGCGGTACAGTAGGTTGTAGTGGTTCTGCATGCTGATGAATTTCGTCCATCCGTTCTTCTCCGCTACGAATTGCATCTGCGCGAACTGCACTGCCCACATCGAACTCGCGCCAATGTACCGCACTTTCCCAGACTTGATGAGGTCGTGTAAAGCTTCCATCGTCTCCTCGATCGGCGTGTCGTTGTCGAACCTGTGGATCTGGAGAAGGTCGATGTAGTCTGTTTCGAGGCGGGCGAGGGATGCGTTGACGGCGTGGAAGATAGCGGTGCGCGAGAGGCCGCCGTGGTTGACGTAGTCTTTGAGTTTGGGCATGTCTTTGGCGTATTTGAGTGTTGAGATGGAGGGGTCTTCGCCGACGTAGGCGTAGCATTTTGTTAAAAGGACGAGTTTCTCGCGGGGGAGCTTGTGGTCTTTGATTGCTTGGGCGATGACTTTTTCAGAGGCGCCGTTGGAGTAGACGTTTGCTGTATACATTCACAATGGTTAGCACTCTGCTTCCAAACTAGGTCGATTCTACACCCAGCCTTCTACTTCTTTCTCTGCAATTGATGGTTGGAAGAGGGAATAGGGAACTCACCAGTATCCCAGGTATTAATCCCCCGCTCATACGCCTCCTTGAGCAAATCCCCTGCCTCCTTCCCCTCAATCACCCACGGCGCCCACTTCTTATCACCCAAACTCATCGCCCCCAGAATCGGCACCGACACCTTGAGCCCGCTCTTTCCCACCCTCCGATACTCCGCTCTGCTCTCCTCCAGCAATTGAGGTATATCCGTAACGGCCGTCATTATTCCGATGGTGTGGGGCGATGTACCGAAAAGGTCTTCGTCGAGGAAACTCAATAGATAGCAGATCTAGCTAGGAACAAGAGTAACTGCACAATCAAATCAACAGAGGCAGAAAATACAAAAACAACACTCGCGAATACCCAATACCATAAAAAACCGTACCTCCGCGCCCAATATATACAACTCTCAACCCGCTCCCGCTCCACATACCCTCGCCGCCTCCGCCCCATTCGCTCCTCACATCCCATCCCATCCCATCCCTTACCAACCCAGCAACTTCTCCAATCCAGTAGTTATTAAACCAGTCCTCTTAACCCCGAACCCTTTCCCCCTCCCCGCGGCGTTTACGGCAATACATTAACAGCGTCGGCGGGGCAGCCCGCGGCGTCATTCCTCTTTCCCTATTGGCTCGCTTTGCGCATTCAGATAGTACATTTCTGTGTGACCATCACGACATGACCTGTCCATGTGCAGTGTAGTGTACCCAGGTAGTATCACGGCTATAGAGCCAGTACTCCGAACACCAACATCGGAAGACAGATAGAATTGCACCTCCGACATCACGTAAGCTCAAGGTTCATGATTAGATATCTGCAACCCAGCAACACAACACCCCAGCCCAAAATCACGGTCAGCATATGCACGCACAACGACAACTCGAATACGGTGGAGGTCATGGTATTGTTTTAGTGAACAGATGTTTTCGAGCTTTGCCCCCAAAAGCGCCCGTCGCAATCCATAATGCTAGGAAAGCGTATATGCCGGTGTGAAAGAAACCCATACTCCCCGTAGCCGTCTACGCATCCTCGAGAATGTTGCCCCGCTCCGACACGTACAGACCGTCCAAGAACTTTCGGATATCCTTGTTGCGGACTCGGCAGATCTGCTGGATGTCGGCCGCGCTCTGGGAAACGTCCTCGAGCGACTATTTGGACATGTTAGTTGTTGTGGTGGAGGGATTGAGGGCGGGTTCCTCACGTTTCCGCTGAGCTGCAGCTCATCCTTCTGGTTCTTGGAGATGTCGACATCCACACCGTGCCTCATCTTCACCCGTCGGACAATCTTCTCGCCAATGAAGTTACGGATCTCAACCTCGAAGCAGTCGGTGTCCTTGTTCTTCTCGATGTTTACGTTGATGGGGAAACTGAGAGCAGTTAGTTACGTCGGCGTTCTGGTCGAGCTGTGGGTTTGGGTGGAACGGATCGGATAGATGTCCAGAAAGGTGCGGAGAGAATCGAAGGGGACATACTGGGCATAGACGTATCGCATCCTGAATCATGTTAGCCTGGTTTTACAAGTCATGCCGCATCCTAACGTACTTGTACTTGTATCCCTTGGTGACACCGATGATCAAGTTGTTCTGCTTCCAGTCAGCCCCTCTGCCTTCCCCGATATTTTCATTCAAGCGCGGCCACGTACGATGATGGTGCGGACGGTTCGGAGGGTAGCGACGCTCTTGCGCGAGCCGTGGTGGAGTTCGATCTTGATGACATTCTTGGTCGGCTGCGCACTCTTAGTTTGCGGGTTCCAATGTGTGTATTCGGGTCCGACGTACGTGGGAGAAGCTGACGGCGAGATGGTCTAGCGACTTCTCGAGGGTGCCCTGAGCTGGTCAATATTTATTCGCGCGCGGGCGGTTCGTGGGGTCTTACTCGGGGACCTGCAAGCAAATGTTAGTTATGAATAAAGAGCATTTACGAATATTTATAGCTCTTACCCTCAACCTTGACGTTTCTGGTCTTGATGGTGACCTTGACCCCCTCGGGGATGTCGAGCAGTTCCTCCGAATGTCTGCAGTGCCATTGTCAGCGGGGCTCCAGCGAAGTTGGCGATATGTAGAGGCCGAATTGCGCCCTCTCCCAGACTCGGCGGGCGGTTCCAATATCCAATTCGAAAAGCCGGGAGAGAGTGCTTGCAGTGCGAGCAGCGGGGTGGAGTGCGTACATGTACTTCATTTTGGGAGTTGCCGCGGTGGTCGGTTGTCGTTGTCGTTGGGTTCAATATTCTGGTGGTGAAGTTTCCAAGTGTGGGCTCGGAAAAACTCGCTTGCCGACGATCCACCGGGCTAGCCTCTTTCGGGTATCGTCCCTTCACCTTCCATCCACCACTCACCTGGTTCAACTCGAAACACGACTCTTCACGGGTCACTGCACTTCATTGCTAAGGAAAAGCGCCGGCTAGCTTGTGTTGTTTGTATTCGATCATGGAAGCAGAAGAAGAAGGCCGACTCTGGCCCTGTTGATGCACACATGCTGCGGGGGGACTGATCACAGAACGCTCTTTCTACAATCTATCTCCCATGTATTCATACCAAAAGATTTACCACCCCTGACCTGTTTGATATTGGAGATGCTCATCTCTCCATTTTGTAATAGGGCAGACAGTATCCGAAATGTTGGTGCGTGAGACGTCGCAGTGAATTCGCCCGCACGTGTGCCTAGCTTGACCCCTCGGCAGCGTCGTCATGGCGCCACACTCAACGCGCATGAACTTGCCCAAAGCTCCAGGCCTACAATCTTCGCACCTCGAAACATACAAACCTCGCGCTGCCTTCGATACCGCCGCTCCTTACAACCGAACAAATACATTCTCGCGACAAACCAGCCATGGCAGACAACCCCGCGACGGAAAAAGTGCACTGCCCCTCCCCCGCGCTCTCCACCACGGCCACAGGACTGACCACATATAGGTCGCCAAAACGGCCACAGCTTCAGGCGCTGAGTCGCCCACGACCGCACGCGAGCTCGACTTTGACGACGACGGCGAGGCGACCACTGCGCCCACCGAGACCATCGCTCCACCGCCACCCTCCAAGTCGCCCAAGCCCGCAGTGCGTTTCTCAGAAGACACCACCGACATTCCTCCACCAAAACCACCGCGCCCAATGAATCCGCAACAGCAGGCAGAGACGACGCTGATCGAGGCATTCCCGGATATCGATGCGAAGGTCGTCAAGGCCGTCCTGGTCGCGAGCGGCGGAAAGGTCGAGCCTGCATTCAACGCGCTGCTGAGTAGGGCGTCCCGAGACGTTGCACCCCGAGACCGAAGCGTTAACCGCAAGCAGGCATGTCAGACCCAACCTTCCAGGCCGAAGAAGCACCTCCCCCGCAGCCACCGCGGCCGTCGCAACCCAAGACCCAGCTTGAAGCCGACGAGCAGTATGCGCGCCAGCTCGCACAGCACTACGAGAGCGCCCAGGGTGGCCAGTATGGATATGGCTCACGCGAGAGGGGCAACCCCCCGACGCACAGGCAGCGCCAGCAGACTGGTCTGAAGCCAAACGAGCTGTACGACGACCGGGAGCACAGCTTCTTTGACGGTAGACAGCCTGTTTTGATTAGGAAAGGATTGCACGCTGACAGAATCCTCCAGACGACCTCCCGGAAATCAAGAAGAACATCGAGCAGGGCTTCCTCCAGACGCAGACCAAGGTCAACAAGTGGATCACCGACTTCCGCAAGAAGTTCGAGGGCGAGGACGACGACGACTACAACAGCCAGGCACAAGCATCACAGCAGCGCCAGAACCTCGGCCCTTCGACGCACGAGCAGCTCTACGGCATCCGCAAGTCGGCCGAGATGCGGAGATCATCAGACCGCGATCGGTACGACTCGGACAACCGGGTGCTGGGCGATGATTTCGAACAGCTGGAGCTCAGGGACAACGATGGTTTGTCGGCCGAATGTGTCCAGAGAATCGCCCTGCTAACACGTACCCCCAGGCCAACCCCGCTCAAGCCGCCCCCTCGCAAACCCCGACCTCTTCAAGCCCACACCCCTCGCCCCTCCCCAGAGCGGCGCCGTTGACGAAGGCGACGCCCTCTACCGCAATCCCTCGCCAAACCACCAGTCTGGCGGCAGGACCAAGAAGTGGCAGCCACTAACCTCGGTCGCACCAAACCCCGAGCCCGATGACCACGACCCGTTCAGCCTGGGAGACAGCGACGAAGAAGACGCCAAGACAAAAGACGTCAAGGCCGAGGATACAGAGCGGCTGAAGAATGCGGCCGAGGCAAAGTCGGCGGGTACAGCGTCCGAGTTGCAGCTCGAGCCCGTGGGGACTAGTGGGAGTGTCAGTCAGAAGGATGCTACGGCTGAAGCGCTGTTGAAAGAGGCTAAATAGGGAAACATGATGTTTGTGTGATCTGCTTATTGACCGGCTTGGAGAATGGAGGGATGTTTGCTGCATTGATGGCGTATGTGGGGTCTATCTAGGATGGCTATGCGATATTGGGTAGGGAGCTTAGATTCAATCTTCATGATATCGAGAATGTATCAAGTGGTCATTTTGCCTTGGAATGTTTTTGTACAGGCCTGATGAGGGAGCGGGGGTTGGGTGAGGGAGGAAGATTGTTGTGAGGGGTAGCAGGTGGGAGGGTCTTGCTGTCGAGCTGGGAACGTGGTGGGTCTCGTTTGGTATTCGTCACATCAGAGTTTGTTGGATGGTCGTTTGTGGAATGATGAGAGTCGTGTTGCGGGGACAAGGGGATGGACATGACCTGACCTGGCCGGACCGGACTAACATACTCTCATCCCGTCTCCTCTTCCACTACCCTTCTTACTAAACTAACCGTGATCTTGGGAATATGTCACTCCTACGCATAGGTCCCGAGATGCCCCCCTGCAGAAAGAAACCCCCAGTAAAAACACCCGTCGGTGTGCGTATCGAAGCCGACAAGCAAAAGAATAGTGACGCCGTTGCAAGGGTGAAGGGTGGGGAAAGAGGGGTCGTATTTGAGTGTTTGGGGAAATGGGCAAGGAGAATAGCGAGGGGAAGGAGAGGGAGGAAGGGAACGGAAGGGGGCAAGGGTGTGTGTAGTGAATAAGGGTTAGAAGGTTCGGGAGGCTGACGGGAGGCGTGGTATGCGAGGGATGGTATTGTGAGTTAGCGTCGGGAGACGATATTGTCGTGTTCTTTTTCGTTTTGTATGAGTCTATGTTAGAGATGAAATAGATCAGATCCACAGCCTTTAGCACGGCATATCTGCTGGTGAGAGATCTGATGGGAGTTGGTGCCAATTGTCTCACGTAGCCTAACAACGTGTATATTCCGTGGTAGTATTTGTATCCTTATTACAATCGCCCGATTTCCCAACAGCGTAGCGGATACGCCGCATTAAGGCTGGAGGATAACCAGTCGTTCATGTCATGCAGTGGATTTGTGGAAAGGTAGTGTTTGTGGGCGTGTGGGCTGAACGTTTGATGTTGGGGAATGACTGTGGTGGCGTTGATGGTGTATTGGGAGGTGGTGAGTTTGATGCTGTGTTTGTTGATATAAGGTCATGCTGGATGAGAGGTAGGATAGGCGGCCAGTGATTAATATATATAAGACTACTCTTTCTTGATTTGAAGCAATATTCCAAAAATTCGTTGTAATCATCATTTCGCATAAATCAAGCCAATGTCAGAATCGACGCTCAGGAAAAGATTCGGCAAATCTCTTTTTTCAGTCGCCATTTCACCGATTCGAAGATTAAAGAAGACACGCTTCAAGATGGGTATCGGCGTTGATGATGAAGACAAAATCGCCACCGGGACCAAGAGAGATTCTGGGATCGAAACTGGTGACAGAAGCAGAAATACACCATCGACAACTTCAACGACGGGAAGCATGAATACTGGAGATGGTAGAACCCCGGATGGCTTTTGTGATGCTAAAGGGGGCAGTGGAAATAAATCTTTGGGTGAGGTCGAACTTTGCGGTGATAAAGAGGTCAGTGATAGGCAAAAGCTTAGTAATGAGGAGTGGATGCATGAGGTACTACCTTGGCGGGAGGTATTAAAGGATTATGATGAGTGGGAAAGAAGGGGGAAGCCTAGGGGATAGAACCATTGTGCATGCATCATATGACCTCGGTTGTGTTGCTCAACTCCGGGCGTAGTGGATTGAATCCTTGGGCATGAGTTGTTAGTTCAGTGTCAACTGTTTTGAAGACCTTTGCCTAGTTTGGATTGTTTCTTTCTATGGTTGCCTTGCCTAAATGGAGGAGAATAGAGAAATAGGTTAGCAGCTTTAGCAGCGTTATTCATCATGACAAGAATACAGTTTGGAGAACACAGGTTTTGCATCCTTGTTGTTCGTCGCTGTTTGTACTCGATCAACCATCTCATCGTTGGGTAGCAAATAGAGACGTGTCACTCAAACGAGGATTGATGTGACGTACCAGCTAAGACCACAGGAAAACATAAATGACCTTCCCTGCTACCTAGTATCTCATTCCCATGTGGTTGTCTTTGTGACAGTTGCCGCAATGATCTCAATTGTTCATATTGCCTGTTATGATCGAAGACATGATAGACCTAGAAGAAGAGCAGTTCGAACGGTAACAACCAGACCAGTACCAGTACTGACACACGCACCAGCACCAGCACTAGTACCAACCTCGAATCGAACGTCACATCCCCCTTCGAATCGGACGTCACATCCAACCTCAAATTCTACTCCAAATCCAAACCCAAACCCAACCCCGACCCCAGCACCAGCACCAGCCTCCGCTAGACATACCAATAGTCTTCGAAACTCACGACAACTGACTACACATTAATCAGATGGAAATCAGAATTTAAGATCCCATAGCACAAGTGTAGGTTTCTCCACCATTTGGATGTCGGTCCCAGCAAATTTCGCGGTGCTGAGAGGAAGGTGGGGTGGTTGATCTATGTGGGCATACGGAACTGGCACGAAACTGGGAGTTCGGACTGGTAGGACGGCACCACGATAGACGGTGAGTATGATCTGGGCAAATGAGGCGTAATAATAGAGATAAAGGGTTTACATATTAGTGAAAAGATCAGTACCACTTTGAACTGACAACTCGCCGCCCGTGCCCAAGTGTTGATGTTGTAAGAGTGAGAGGTCATGTGGAAATGGCATTGTTGGAAATGTGGGAGTGAATGGAGTTGGAATAGAGACCTTGTATGTATATACTTGAATGAAGTTAGTGATGTGGCGACTATTATTATTGCGCGCTTGGAGCAAGGACAAGGAAAAAATTGGAATGTTCTACTCTTCATTTTGAGTTCTAGAAATGAGTCTAGACATGAAGGAAACCGCCTGTCTAAGTCTGGACGATGGGGGAATTGCACACATCACAGTCAATCAAAAGAAGCTCCTAGCAAGAGACTGGAAAGTACAAACCAAAAGAGAGACACCACGCTAGTATTTAAACTACTGGTGCTGCTCCATAGCTACCTTAGGATATCTCTGAACAATTCAAGCTTTACTCATCTCAGGTGGATACTCCCATACAAAAGGCAGGAATGAGCGTCGTTGGGTATACATTGACCGGAGTCATAATAGTCGGGGCCATCCTTGCGATGATACGGGCTCTCTTGCAGGACGAGCCTGATCCGGGGAATCGTCCACTTCTTCCTCTTACAATTCCAGTTTCGCGGGTTCTACGCCGACAGCAACCCCCGCCAACACCTCTACCCCCACCTCCACAACGATATAGACCTCTAGGAAGACATGCACCTCTATGGGGAAATAGAACCAGAACAGTCAGGCGAGTCGCAGAAGAGGATCGTTCCCCACCAAGGGGACAAAGTTACACCCCTGTTCCCCAAAATGATGTTCAGGTCTTGGAGAATGACAAGGAATTACATTCAGGGCGACCTACCCAAGCACCTGCGGAGAGAGTGCAAGTAGAGAACCCACCGAAGCCAGAGCTCTCAAGGGGACAGGCTTCCCAAAGACATCCAACATCTCAGTCACACCGGCTTGAACTAGAACATAAGCAGTCAGATTCACAACAAAGAACGCGGCCGGAACAATCCCAGCAGAGAAGAAATCTGCCAGAGCCACAGCCTTCAAGGAGAGAGTCCTAACAAGGATACCCGAAATCCCACTCTCGCCGACGTGCAGAGGAACAAAACAAGCTGAAATCACAACAAGAGTCGCGGCCCAGGCAGTCTCAGCGGAGAGATGAACCATCAAAGACACACCCATCGAGAGAAGAGTCCGCACAGGGACGTTCAAGGTCTCATTCACGTCGGCGTACGCAGTAACGGAACCAGTCAGAATTACAACAAGGGCCGTCGCAAAATCAATCGCAGCACAGAGAACAAGATCGCTCTTCACGGACACGGCGCTCATCCCATAGTTACAGCTCTCAGATTGAACTACCTAGGATGAAACCAAACAAGCCTAATAGTGACAGTCGCGGGTCTGAGCTACGACACATGGTAGATGAAAGGAGATTAGGAGCAGAATTTGGTACCCAACACCAAGAGTCGGACATACAGGACTGGAGCTCGAATAGAATAAGTGGCGGCTCCAATATCGAAATTGGGTTACAAAGTTTGTCAGCAGGTGAACCACATTCTGAATTGAGTCGGGAGGCCAAACCCAGGATCGAAAACGAAACGACAGGCTGAGGGAACTAGGGACCGAGAACGTTTGATGTATCCGAGTAGTTCTGAGATAAGCGCATATAGAACAAGTCGTGGTCAGCGTGCAGATCCCCAGAACAAGACATCTCATTCATCTCGTCAGAATTGCAACAGTACTGTAGCTGATGACAATACAGATACCACCCCAAGCAATAGTCGGAGAAGTGAACAATCTGAGACGCATGGAGGATAACCTATCTTATACAAGCTTGAGAGAGTCGGGAATCGTAGTCCAGCACGATCAAGGGCTGATCAGCTTTCATATCGGAATCAACCTTCAAGCTTTAGGGGTGGAGAGGATATGCACATGGGTCGTTTCCAAACTGGTAAGGATAAGGGTAAAGAAGAAGAAAATACTACTACGTAAAGTTGTAGTAGCAATGAATGTATTTGAGGTGTGGGACTGAATCTGGTGATCTTATGTCTGATTCCGTTGGGACGCTCATATGCATTTGTAGCGGATGTTTGATAGCAAGGCATTGCAACGGTTTACTACCTAAGTAGGACACACCTCTCACAATTCGATCTTTGAGAAATGTTTTGGTTCAATATGTTCAAGCCAGCCGCAGCAGACGGCTCGCCAACGAGAAGCTGCTGGACGATTGTGCAAGCAACTCCCGAATTTGCGAAGGATATTTGGGAAGCTTGAATCAACATTCCCGCTCAAGGGTTTTGCTCTAGTTGTGGACCCACACAAGTACTGGAAATCTCGCAGGCTCGCTATCTGTCGGATGGAAAAGGTCGTGCTTCAGTATACGGATAGTAATTGTCGTTTCATCCAACCAAAAACGGAACACGCGAGCTGGTCGTGATACCATTGCTTAGCTTTGTGGCATTTCCTTATTGGTGTATCACGGTTACACGACGTAGACACAATGGATAAGTTAGTCGACTCGCACCATTTCTTCTGGGAGACTGCTTGCAGTTCCCACACACCACTCCATCTATCTCCCAAGTTGCCAAACTACATAATCTATACTCAAAGTTTCTTACTTGAGGACATTCTATCCCCACTCCCTTGGACAAACAATGTCTGCAGTGGCCAACACTAGCTTGAAACACCCGTGTCCTATCTGTAAAACGAAATTTCCCGATAGCAATGCATTAAAGTCACATACTGGAACCACGAGTCCCGAGTCTGCCAGTGCACATCGATGCATTCTCTGTGATCGGCAATTTTGTAGTGTGAGAGCATTGCAAAACCACCAGGACGCGCCGTCGCACGACACGATGTTCAAGTGTAATGAGTGCGAAAAACGCTTTCGAGGTAAAAATGATCTAAAAAACCATCAAAGGGCCAGAAGGCATCACAAGAACACATCGGTTTCGGTGAACCAAGCAGAGCGGAGACGCCAGAGAAGGTCCGCGGCCACAGCTACGAGCACGGCAGCTGGGTGGGAGATGAACAAAATTACAGGGCAGATGATGGACATGAGGCTCGATCAGGACTGGGCTTTGTGCGATAAAGATTGTGCATGGTGCGGACACTGTGCAGAGGCGTACTTTTACTAGTCTATCCTCTCTTTTGACTGTACGGTCCAATTTGACGCCAGAGACGGACATTGGTCATTCATTATTTTATATGGTTTTAGTTAATATCAGTGTGTTCCATAATCCTTGGAAGCCACGATCTCTTGCCTTGAGTACTTCATGCCGAACCCCACGACTATTTGTTTTGTGTATTATCCGATCCGTGTCGCATGCGTTTGAAGTCCCTTCCATCTCGGTCGCTTCTACGACCTGTCGTCTCAACATCGACGGTACTGGCAGGTCCTCCTAGCCCCTGGCTCTCTTGCCTTTCGTGTAAAGTAGACCAAACATTAGATTGAGTATTCTCTGCGTGTGGTGAAGCTTTGCTTGGCTCTGATGTGCTTGTTGTTATCACTGTGGGTTACCCAGGCGCAATAGTACCTGAAGAGTCAGCTGGCTGTAGCGCCAGATCTGGACACAAGTAGAGATTTTGCAATTCCCACAGCAAAGCTCTTTGTTCCTGTGTTGTTCCACCTCTAAGGACTAGACTGCTAAGTATCAGGAATGCTTGCATAAGTGCACCCATTAGTGATCCAGGCCATGATTTCAACTTTTGTGGACCAATTATACTTGAAGTCTATTCACTAAGATGAGAGAAATAATGTTGTAGGATGATACGCCCGTAGAGGTCTAAAGCTGCTTCTGTTTGTTATTGCTTGGCAGAAGGACATACGCGGGCAGGAGTTTCATCTCTATCTTCCGCCCACTTACATGGTCGCTGGAAGTCTTGCCGCTTAAAATCTATAAATGACTGTAGATTCAAAGGAGAGAAGATAAAAGGTGGGTTTTGTGTGTCGTCAAACTCGCGGTGACCGGTAGGGCATCGTGTTATGGCATTCTGGATATCGGCAAGGGGTTCGAAGTGGAGGAGACCGGCTGCCTGTACAGAAAAAACTGGATACCTTATCATCAGCTCTGCTGTTCTGAGAGGCATAAAGCTTATGCCTCGAATCTAGACGTCGCACATACCCCACGGTCCTTCTATCCAATGACATAGCGAGCATCCAGTCATGTATTAGTATCACAAAGCCAACAGTTACGTCCATACAATGGCGAAAGCTTGTTTTGTATTGCTTCTGCAAGGTCAGTCAAATTAGCAACACTTATATCCTACTTACATTTGCGACCGGATGATTGTGACGATGGGCTTTTAGTGCGAGAGATTTTTAAAGTATTACAATTGGCCCTATAGATTATTCTTGATGCATTTTTTATAAGGGTCAACGTTTGACTTGATTGTTGAAATACAACTAATAACGAGCATCAGAAGTGGAGCACATGGGCTACCGCTAAAGAAAACGTTCAGGAGAGACTGAACGGGCGGAACACGTGAGAGCGCGATTCAGGAAAGTGCGACATCGGCGACTGGGATGGTATCTGGGTACTCGTAGGCACGCATCGTCAACTCTTGAAGTTCTTTTGCCTCTCATCAACATCCCATCACCGCTTATCACATCCTCTTCTTGCAACGTCGGCTATGTTTATCAGTTTTAGGCATCCCTATTTGATGGAATCCGATGTTATTTCGCTCAAAGGATTCCAGGGCGCTCCCTTCCCCCCCTCTCATCCGAAAGCCATTGGAATGACGCCACCGAGAAAATACGCCATCGCTCAGTCAGCCATATTGTGAGTGTTGATGGTTTCCGGTTGTGCTCTCATTGAATATCCTGGGTAACATTTCTAGCGATCGTTGAGAGCGTGCGGAAAGTACAATGATGCTTCCGCCCTTGAACACATACTGGAGTGTGATATGCCAGTTCCACGCAACCTGTTTTTTTCCTCATATAGCGATTCGCCCCTCCCGAGGCCCTTTAGATGCCTGACGTCTTCCACTAGGAAGAGGTTCTCCGCTCTGCTGTGCCCTGCCACACCCTTGATTGAGGCTCTATGGACCTGGAACTTCTGCTCATCTACAACTGGCTATCTGGATATGGTGTTGGCGATGCGAACGTGCGAACCACAAATTAAAGATGAATTGTATCCCTGCCTGCGTCGCTGGGTCTGATGACAGAATTTCGCACACGAGAACCAAACTCAAGTGCCAGACGGCGAAGAGTACATACTGCGGTAACAGAAGAAGGGAAATGAGAAACCGGCGTCGAGACGAGGAAAAGACTTGCGCAGCGCACTGCATAGATCGAAGCAGGGACATTTCGCAATTCAAAGCGTATAACAGTACAATTCCAGCATAGTAAATGCTTACGTTGTGCCTGGACAGTAATCTGGTCTTTGCAGATCTTGCCCAACAAAGAAGGAAAAAGTCGAGGCTTATCGGCGACATCACGGGTTGTTCATCGCCGCTCCTCGCAGACGATCTCGGTTGTCGACTTTCATCGTTCTTGCGCGTTATGCGCTATTTCTTGTTCATTCATGGGACCTGGCCTGCAGCGTCAGCACCGTGTCGCACCCCAGTTACCCATTCTTCCAATTTCGAAATCGTTCCCATATTAGCTCCGGAAAAGACGCGATTCTAGGAGTTCCTTTCGCTATTGCTTCTGTCGAGGTTCTTCGTGATTCCTGGCGAAAGCAACTCCTACGGATTTCCAAGATAAGCGTTACCCTGGCTCTGATGTTGGTCAAGAGGGGAACCCTGTCCTGCTCGCAAAGACTCCCATGCAAAGAAGTCCTGGTGATGAAACCTGCAGATTCCTCGCGTTCGGAATACGTGCCGAGAAGGATTGTCAGTCGAAAGCCAGAAGTTGACGAAATCGCCCACACGACTCAAGTCAACATGAGCTTCCTTTCTAAGACGAACTTCGCCCTAATTTACTGGAGCTCTACGGCATTGGCACGCCATTTCTGGGCAATACTAAGCATAACACCGTTCACGTGCTGTCGTACTTGTCAGTCCAGTCCCACATTGCCAAGCAGGCTAAATGGTCGATCCATCACAACGGTACATGCTCCTGCTCCGCTCCCAGGCAGACCTCCACACTTCTCAGCTGAATATGGAAAGGGCTGTCATCATTTCCTTGGTATCACAGAAAACACAAGGATTGGGGGTTTGAGTGACTTGAAGCAAGGATGACGTGAATTCACACCGGTGCCTGTACCTGGTGTGTTTGGCGTGCTTGAAAAGTTTACACTACATACAAATACCCCGCTGGACGCAACATGCCCAGTTATATTGCAGATACCGATAGTGAACAGCTGTTGGAATATCGGGATATTGAATTGAAGGGCCAGTTGCAGTAGTTGTCAGTATGGCGAGGTATCTGAGTATTGCAGCGGCCTTGGCCACCAGTGCCATTGCCATTACTCCAGAGTAAGTCCAACTACATAAGCGCTTGTATAAGCGGGCCATGGAGTTCATTGCTGATGTGGTGGAAGGCTGTTCCTAGGTGCGCCGCGACGTGGAGTTTTGACACCGAACCCAACGGGGGAGATCGCGTACTTCTCTGTCTCGCAATACTCATTCGAAGAACAGGAATCAACATCCTCGATCAAAATCATTGATTTGAAGACCGGAGATATTAGAGATTCCGGATTGAACGCAAGCGAGATCAATGAAATCGTTTGGCTACCCGGTACGGAAACCGGAATTCTGTATATCAATGAGACCAACGAGGATGTTCCTGGGGGTGTGACCCTTTGGATTGGAGATGCACTGAAGCCAAACGAAAGGTAGGAAGCATTATCTTGACTAAGGAATCGCAAATAGGCTAACAATCATAAGCACCTTGGTCGCTTCGCTTGATGCCCCATACAACGGTTTGAAGGTTGCAAACACCTCATCCGGTGACCTTCATTTCCTGGTAAATGCCCTCGCATATCCCAATGGGACCGCCTACAACGAAGAGACAGCAGAAATTCCCCGTCACCAAGGGAGGCTATATTCGGACATATACGTTCGCCATTGGGATACTTGGCTCACCAAGCAACGCTATGCAGTCTTCGCCGGAGCCTTGTTGGCTAACTCGAGCTACTCCTTGTCACATGGCGGGTTACGCAACCTGAATCAAGGTGTCAACTTCACAGTGACGAGACCTGAGACCCCGGTACAACCTTTTGGTGGCAACGGCGACTACGATATCAGCCCAGATGGCTCGACTTATGTCTTCCTCAGTAAAGCTCCCCAGTTGAACAAGGCGAACTACACCGCCGGGTATCTGTATATTGGGCCATTCGATGGATCAGTCGCACCCGTAGCTATCAACGGCCCAAACTCTACAGCGGCTGCTGCGGGACACTTGGGAAATTCTGGTGTTCCTACATTTTCTCCAGATAGCTCCAAGTTGGCCTACATCCAGCAAGATGAAGACTACTATGAGTCGGACAGGTGGAAGCTTTACGTTACTCCTGTAGTTCATGGATATGGCGGAACGGTGTCAACTGGAGACTTCAAGCCTCTGGCTCCTAATTTTGATCGATGGATCGAGTTCATCGCCTGGGACCCAAGTAGCGAATCAGTTTTCGTTTCGGCAGAAGACTTTGCGCGGACACGCATTTTCCATATTCCTTTGGATTCAGATGAGGGATATATTCCCAAGAATCTGACGAGCGGCACAACTGTCTCAGCATTCTCCGTTCTCCCCGATAGCTCGTTGCTCGTTTCGGCCACAGGTGTGCACACCAGCAGAGACTACTATATCACGAAAGGCGATGGACAGGTAGACCTTCTTTTCTCTGCCACAAAAGTGGACAAGGAACTCGCTGGACTTGGTCCCCATACCTTTGAAGAGTTCTTCTTCACGGGCGCTCAGGGAAATCAGATTCATTCTATTCTCGTCAAGCCGACTAACTTCGTTGAGAACAAGACATATCCTCTCGCCTACATCATCCATGGTGGTCCTCAGGGTTCTAACGGTAATGTGTGGTCGACTCGTTGGAACTTCCAGGTCTGGGCGGACCAGGGCTACGTCGTTGTGGCACCCAATCCTACCGGATCGACTGGATTCGGCCAGAAGTTGATAGATGACATTCAAGGAAATTGGGGTAGTTATCCTTACGAGGATATCGTTCTTGGTTGGGAGTATGTCCAGGAGACTTATCCGTATATCGACACCGACAACGGCATCGAGGCCGGTGCGAGTTTTGGCGGATACATGACAAACTGGATTCAAGGTCACGAACTTGGACGCAAATTCAAGGCTCTGGTTACTCACGATGGCATCTACGATACGCAAGCAGCGTATGTGACTGAGGAATTGTGGTTCATGCGCCATGATTACAACGGGACCATCCTTGACCCTGACTCCACTTACGCGAAATGGAATCCTTTAGACCACATTGCCAACTGGAGCACTCCGCACTTTGTTATCCACAACACGCTCGACTACCGTCTTCCTGAAAGCGATGGCCTTGCGCTGTTCAACATCCTGCAGACGAAAGGGGTGCCGTCGAGATTCCTCAACTTCCCTGATGAGAACCACTGGGTACTGAAGCCGGAGAACTCGCTCTTCTGGCACACTGAGATCTTCAACTGGATTAACCACTACTCTGGTGTAGGGGGTGCGCTTGACGATGAGGCGATCGGCGAGTAAGTCGACAGATTCATCGAATTTGAAGAGGAGATTATGAGATATAAAGGGCTCAACAAAAGTAACTACCGGGAATTGACGATCCATGTTACATGCACAGCTACACATAAATATCACTGCTCTAAATCTAATTGAAACATATCGACTACGTACCATGTACTCTATCCGGAGATGTGGACACTGACCTTGGCTGTACGCTGTTTTACCATGTCTAGTTGCCCCCTCCCCATCCTGTTACCTGGTCTCTGGGAGCAGTTTTCTCTGAGCGTTGCGTGGAAGTAGGGATGCTGATACGCTTTTCTCCCACCCGCCTTGGGTCGCAGTTGAAGCGCCGAATTGCCGGGCAGGTTAGACCTGACACGTAGTGCCTGCCAGAAACAACATGTTCGCCTGCCATCCCGTATTGGAGCGGAATCTATTCTTGCCACAGAGATACCAACCTCTTTTTATGTAGTGCGTTGGACGAAGGATGTTCTCCAAAAGCCCAGCCGCTGACGATAGAGGAGACCAGCATACCAAAGTGGCAAGAAGGTCTAAAACGGCTGTTTCTGGGCACACCAATCGCGCATAATGGCGGGTTAACGAGCGGTCGGCGACGGCAAGTGGCCGCCGAAAACTTGATATTCCCCCAAACGGTGCCACCGCCGCGGGTGTTCAAACGACCTGCCATGTTGCCCTCGGAGGAGACGTCCAAATAGTGAGGAGATAAGCATGGGCGTTGATGCGCGCCGTGTCCTTCGAGAAACGAGCCAGAAGGCGGGTCCGCCACCCCGTTGGCCACTACTGAGTTTGATCAGCTGGCGCACGGTCCCACCTGACGCACGGAATTTGCCGTGCAGTAGCTCTACAATCGAGGGCCTACAGTATTCAATAG
>ML977759.1:0-21226 GCA_010015725.1 Amniculicola lignicola CBS 123094 | reverse complement strand
CTTTAGAGGGTAGATATTCTAATACTAGTTTCCTCTAACAGGTCCTTATATAAATATAGGAACTTTACTTCTTCTTTATATAAATCTAATTAGTTCTTATCTAGGATTAGTAAACGTATAGGCTAGCTAGCTTTAGCTGATATAGTGTTGGCTGGTTAGTTAGGTTAAGCTATTATAGCACTAGTATTAGTATTAGCGCTAGTATTTATTTGTTTTAGTTGCTACTAGGTTTATGCAGCAGGATTCTTAGGGTATATAATATACTATCTTCCTTTGTATATTCTTAAAGGTTAATCTCTCTATTCTATAGCTGTGAACAGAAATAGTAATAAAATAGAGACCTTAGTAGAAGTCGGTTTTACTAAGGTATAACTCTGTCTTCACTCTTGCTAATTTGCAGTTGAAGTTAATCAACCACTAATTAGTGTTGAATAGACTTTAACGTACACTGCGGATAGGTAGCTCTATCCTAACGTACATGTCCGTGGTGTATATGCATATACAGGACGTAACCGGGTGGTGCGCAATCAGGGGTTGGTATTGTTCATGTCTATCTAGAGTCGGACGAAAGCTCAGCTTTCAGGTACCCCTTGCCAAGCCTCCGTGCGGTTAATCACGTGAGGTAAGCTCATGTGATCCCGCACGCAGGCTGGTTGATACCCCTGAATTATCTATGTACGGACAGAAGGAGATAATTACAATGAATGTATTGAGCTCTATCCAAGCTTGCATCTCTCTTCTCCTACTGCTGTTCAACTTAGTCTTACAATTCCATTCCTCGGCCGAGGTGGGAATGTTCTCTTACAGGGGACATTGCCAAACTCGACAGCCAGACAGACAGACAGTCAAGACCATCCATCCAATCCAAGCCCATGGAGACTTACCCACCAAACGCCAAAACCCTAAACACCCCACCGCACCCAAGAACGTAGATCAACCTTGTGACCACAGCCCCTACAACCCTTCAGGCAGCTGCAACTGAAACCCCTCAAACTCATCCACCGGCTCGCCAAAGCTATTAATCCAACTATCAATATCTTCGTCCGTGTCCGGCGCAAGGGCCAACATGGCCAATTCGTGCTCCAGATCCTCCGCCGTGCGGTAAGACTCATGCTGCGGTTGAGCGACGAGCGTAGCGTTCGTAGACGTAGAACTTGAGCGCGAAAAGGCGCGGGAGGTGCCTGCTGGAGTCTGTGTGGTCTGGGGTCGGCGGTTGCTTGTCGCGGACGGAGGACGAGTCACGTTGGACAGCGGCTTGCGGAGAGTAGGGGCGTTGGAACGGCCTTGTGCGTACCCGATTGTGCTCTTGGAGGCGGCGGTTGCGGCTGCGTGGCGGGAAGACGAGGGTTCGATGAGCGGCTTCCTGGTCTTCTTGCTGGGGAGAAGGTTCATGGGGAGCCGGGATTTGGCGGCTGTTGTTGGGGCCATGTAGCTAGGTTTGGATGCTGGAGAGAGAGCTGCGGCTGCAGAGCGCGATTTGAGGGTCGAAGGAGCGTGTGTCGCCTTCTTCTTGGGAGCAGCAGCGGGCTTGGGAGGCGGGGCCATGCCAAATGATCGTTGTATCTCGGCGAGGTCTTCAGCTTCGGACTTGCGGAAGAGCGCATTAAATTCGGCGTCTGCTCTCTTCCTCTGTTTTGCAAGGCCCTCCTCAAACTCGCGCTGGTTCTTGGTGCGGCCGTCCGCCTCAAGCGGGTTGTTGATGTCGTCGAACATGGCGGGTGTCACGTTGGCCCCTTCGAACAGAGGCAAGTTGATGTCCATGGAGTAGTCGTCCATGAGGTCGGGAAGCGGGACTTCCTTGGGGGGCATGTACTCGATCTCTGGGACATAGTCCTCTTCCTCATCCTGCGCTTCTGCTTGATGAACTTTGAGCTTGGGACGGCGGAGGCGCGGGCTGGCCTTGAGAGTCCTGGCAGAGGCCGAGAGGGGCGCGGGAGTCTGGAATGCTTTGCCTTTGGCGTTGGTCGTCTTCATGCCCAGAGGTGCGCGAGTGCGCGGACCTGTCGTCGCGATTAGCACAATTCGCCTCACACATATGTCCAGATGGAAGCTCACCAGCTGGAGTGACGAACGCATTTTCGTCCAATTTGCCGCCTTTCTTCCCGGTCAAGAAAATGTTCTCGTTTCCCTTGCCGTTGGTCTTGCCGGCCTTGAATGTCGCATTTTCGTCGTTGAGCGCGACCTTGAACGGCGTCTTCGGAGCTTTGATTCCTGGTGTTTTGGCACCCAAGCCCTTGACGCCAGCATTGAGCGCCTTGCCCACGGCGCCGGCCTGCAGGTTGTGCACGAAATTCTCCTGATCGTTTGCTGCGAGGGTCGCCATCGCGGTGTATTACATTGAGCGAGGCGTGGGATGTCGGAAGTGGCCGTTGGAGCTACCGGAGCGATGTCTTTGCTTCTGTTTACGTTGGTTGCTAGGCAAGGGCAGCGCGGCGGCGGAGAAACCGGCGGTCCGGCGCTTTCCCGCCACGGCTAGACTTCCATCGTCTCGGACCCCTGACGGTGGCTCCTGCCCGATGCCCGCATTATCAGACAGACAACAGAACCTCTTCTCAGACAACATCCCCCTCACAACCTCCACGCCAACTACCTGCCGCCGCCCTCTCACCTATATTCTCTCTCGCTGAGACCACTACCACTCTCTCCCGCAAACCCAACACACCAGCAGCCATGGATCAGATCAAAGCTGTAAGCCAGCCCAAAACTTACCCCGCCGCCCCCCTCGCACGCTGCGGACACGCAAGCGCTGCTGCAACCCTCTCTGGACAACACTCACCAACCCACGCTCTTATCCGGTTCAATATGCTGACACATACCACCTTTCCAGCGCATGAATGCTCTCCGCATCGAGGCGGATGAGTCCTCCGCCAAAGCCGAGGAGTTCAAGGCCCGGGTCAAGGCGCTGGAGGCCGAGAACACACAAAAGGAGCAGGAGATTACATCTCTCTCACACAAGCACCAGGTGCTCGAGGCGGAAGTCGAGAAGCTCGAAGAGTCAGTCAAGACCTACAAGACCGAGGCGACGTCGGGCGCGGCGGCTGGTTCTCAGGCCGAGGCCATGCAGCGCAAGATCTCCGTGCTTGAGGAGGAAGCTGAGGAGTCTGACAGGACCATCCGCGAGCTCAACGAGAAGTAGGTGGATCTCCTTTTGTGCCTGAACGTCCTGAATGTTGCTGCCTGGCGCGGACGTGGCTTTTTATTTATCTTGCATGCGGTGTTGCGGCGTATGATGCATCTGCTGACACGGTATTCCCCCTGCAGACTCCGCCAAACCGACGTCAAAGCCGGCCACTTTGAGCGCAAAGTCCAGGCCCTCGAAGCCACCCGGGACCAGTGGGAGACCAAGTACGAGGAGATGGCCGATGCGTACAAGAAGACGAAGAAGGAGTTGGACGACTTCGTTGCGGAGATTGGTAACATCTAATCGTTGTACCTAGCAAGAGTTTCTTTGGTTTTGACATGAGGGATAGGCAACTACTAGACGGACCGCATGCGCTCGAACCATGGTTCTACACATGTGGGCCTCCTAGCTGGTGAGGTGGTGGTGTGATGGGATGGGATCGACACTCCCGAACTGCATAACTGGGCTGGTTTTTTTCGTCGAGGTGCGATGGCACGAGAGTATTCGGGCGCTTTAGATACCTTCCTTCTGAGCGTGACAATACATTGGTAAATGTCTCCTATACATAATCTAGCTTCATTTGCACATGTGATTGTATTGCAAGTTTGTACATTGAACGCGGTATGCTCTGCTTCTATATTGCTTTTGTTGGGTATCTACTCTCCCTTCCGCTTACTCGCCTTTGCGCTCTTCTTCGCCCTTTGCTTCATGCGCTCCGCCTTTCTCTCCGCTGGTGCCTCATACCTAAACTTCTTCTTCCGCCCCGCCGCTTTTTTCAACCGTAGCTTCTCCAGTTTCGCCGCTTTAGCCTTGTCCTCGTCTTCCTTTTCCTTAGCCCACTTTTTCTTCTTCTCTTCTAGTTCTTTCGCTTCTTCTTCGGTCAAGGCATCTGGGTCAGATTTTTGGAATCCGTCCCGCGATATGCCGACTGATTCGATGGTCACGGTGGTGTATTTGTCTTCGTCGATGTACTCTTGTTCCTGGTCGAGGGGAGGCGGTTCTTCGAAGCCGGTCCATTCTTCTTCAGAGTCTGAGGCCTCGGATTTTGAGCGAGATGTGGGTTTGGCGCTCATGGCTGCTGTGGTCTCATCCATGTCGCCTGCGGCTATGCGGAGCAGTTTGTTCACTTCTGCGACGTGGTTTTCGAGATCGACTTTGCGTTGGGATCGGAGCTGTTATATCCATCATCAGTAACAAGTCCCTCGCTCGCAATGAAACCCCCCCAACCCATCTTTCCCATCTCCCATTCTTTTACCGCAAAATCTGGAAATGGGACAAGGTGACATACCTCCCGCCTGAACTTCAACTTCTCCTCCTTCTCCTTCTTTGCATTTTCCTCCTGCGCAGCCTTCTTCCTAGCTTCTTTCCGCTTGTGGAAGCCCGTGAGGTATTCTTCGCGCGCTGCAAAGTCAAAGGTTATTTCGGCGGGGGCGCTGGATTTGGTTTTGCGCTTTTTGGAGGGCGGGGGCGCTGAGGAGAAGGTTTTGCGGGGGCGCGGTTGGACGAACATTTTGGCGGAGGGGGTTTGGGGGGAATTGAGGGTTAGTTGGTAGATGGAGGAAGAAGTTGGAACTTTTTTGGTGGAGAAGTCTGAACTTTGGATCGGAGGTTTTGCGGGGAAATGCCGATGTGGCAGTGCGAGCGCGAGATGTGGCGCCACTTTTCAGGTCAAAGTGTGTGTTTCGAAAAGGACATTGTGAAGGCGTCAAGTCTGGGCCTGAAATCAGATGCTACAGGGCACCCCTACATCACGGTATGCGGCTAATGAGGAAACGTTTGTTTCTGTTGTCTTCATTGTTCTTTAGTCATACATTCTTCTTTTAACCCCCGCTTACGGCAAGGTGGTCGAAAACCTGGGCAACATCAGATTGTACTGGCCCCAGGCCTAGGATCTCCCTCCTCCAGGGCAAACTTTCAAGGTGAGATTTTGCCGAGTTGCTCATACAGAGACCGGCGTCTACGTCCTTTAAGCCTGTTTCTCCAAAAATTGCAAGCACCATGAGGCCCAAGCATGAGTGGTATACATCTGGTGGGTCTCCAGGCATCTTACCGAACCCACCAACTATGTGTTGGGTCTTGTCTAGCAGCCAGCGGCGGACAGGCTTCTTGTCAACAAGATCAAGGCGTCCTAGAATATGCAATGGCGCACATGCCCAATAGGCATAGCATGTGTCTGCTATCTTGTTGCATCTCCCGTTCAACCCCACCCACGACAACTCGAAATGTGAAGTTGGTTGTGTGTCAAAGGACTGACGGCCGCCTACAGATGGATAGCTGCCGAGCTTGATGAAGCTATGTGAGTCGTGGCAGGTCGCTGATGAGTCGATCTCGTCACCAAGAGTGTCGGTATTGTCCTCTTCTTCGAGAGTCAGAGTCTGGCGCGACACCAACCATTTCAACAGCAGGGGAAGATTTGGAATGCCACGAATCTTGTCATCCTGTGCGAGTGCAGAAGTGGGCTGGAGGGGCAGTCGGTCCAGCAACTGGAGTGCACTTATGGCACAGCAGGCGAACCCAGCATGTGCCTCCTGGAATGGTTCTTCTGATATCCCGCCGTCATACGTTTCGGATATGCGTACACATTTCACGAACTTGTCCACATCAATGTCGGGCACGCCATCGACGGGGCCCTCAACTGTGCCTCGGAGAAGCCATCTGATGCCCGCGGCCATGTAGCCGAATCGTGTGTCGTTGCCGCCCTCTACTGACCCCTCAAACAGCTTCTCTCCAAAACTACCATCTGGACGTTGCATCTTATTCAACCAGATCAGAATTTCCCTTCTCTTTACCCGTCCGAGGTCATCCTTGAGCAGCACAAGCAGGAGAAGAGCAAAGAAAGTAGCCGGCATATGCCCCGGGTCCCATTTTGCATTGTCCGCGTTTCTGTGGCTGCCAAAGTCTGTGCCTGGCGATGCCCGGAAGCAGCCCTCAGGCAGTTGACATGTGTAGACCCATTCAATGTGGCCTTGGCGCTCCTCGGGTGGGAGTGCTGAATGCAGGTCTCCCAGAACATCCAGCGCGGTGAGAATGAAGAAACCAAACGTCATGCGGTTCGAGTCGTTCCCCTGATAGATGGACGGAAGGAACGTTTTCAGGTTCCTTCTCCAATAACTGATGTGTCGTGCATAGTTCAGGGTACTCTCGTCGTTGGCGGCAGAACACATTCTCTCGAGAATTGCCCGGGCCTGTGGGCAGTGCTTGCGTATGCTGGCGGGATATTTATATCGCAGCGGGGGACGCTTGTGTTGTCATTAAGACATTTTGTGGACTACTGTGGCAGCGTCGAATATATCTGCCCGAAGCGGTTACTTGGTGAGCGCTGGAGAGAACGAGGAACGAAGAAGAGCGCTCCGCGATCCGGGCTGAGGTTCAGTGACAGCTGGGGCCTGCCGGTGCCAAGTGGCTGCGTTGCAGGGTTCACCGTCGCCAAAGTTTCGACCTTCAGCTGGCCATCACCGGCGAGCAATCCACTCTCTCCTGAAGCCCAGCAGTCCGTCAGCACCAGCGTGCACCGTTCGTTGTCGCTGCCTCCCGTCCGCCTTGCCGCTCTTCACTGCAGCCCTCACGACAGCCGCCCCTCCGCCCACACGCACCCCCAAACAGCGACCTGTGCAACGCTGTGCCGTTGCTGCATCACCGGCTCGCTGCGACCCGCCTCCCCCAGACTTCCCTCCTCCACGCCCGTCTGTCTGCCTGTCACCGCTCGCCCGCCATTCACGCCGCTGCCACCCACGATTTCCTAGGAGTTTTCTGTGTTTGTGATACCCCGCGCTCGCCGCTGCCATGGCGTCAGGATTCGCTGCGTCGTTCTGGTCGAGCGACTATGCCGGCGGTACGATTGTGCCCCCCCACCGCTGTCGTGTGAATGTCCGCTGACGGCTGCAGGTTTGGGAGTGCTCTTTGGCAAGCTCCAGCAGGGCGTTCAGGAAAACCAGCAGGTCCTCACCATTACCCGCCTGCGCGTCGAGGCCGAGGAGGCCTACTCAGCCAGTCTGGCGAGCATCGGCCCTGCCACCGAGCGCCTGACCGGCGGCTTTGCGAGAGACGAGGGCGCCAGCGTGCGGAAAGTGAGTCCATGCTGCGATCTGCGCGAGAGTGCGCTCTACTAACACCTGTCCAGGCGTACGATGGGGTCCGCACCGAGATGGAGGCCGCCGCGCACAGCCACAGCAAGATCGCGTCCAATATCCGCGAGCTCGTCATAAACCCCTTCAGTCGCTGGTGCGAAGCGCACGCTGCACGTGTGCAGAACTCGCAGGATGACCTCCAGTCCCGCATCAAGATCCACGACCGGCAGGCGGAAGCTGTGCGCAAGTTCCGCTCTCAGTACTACAACAAGTGCCGGCTGGTGGAGGACTTGGAGGAGGAGGACAAGCTTGCGTTCCAGGACCCCCAGAGCGAGGCTGCGCAGAGCCCGAAGATGAAGGTCCCCACCATCAAGATGTCCGAGCCAGAGGACAGCGAAGAGGACCCCGTCGAGCTTGGAGACGAAACCTACCAGCCCGAACAGGTCAAGAAGATCCTCACGCACATGCTGGACTCCATCAAGCTCTCTGAAGTCAAGGTCCCTATCCTGGGCACGTACCAGAACTGCTCCACTGGCGCAGACATTGCAGAGTACTTCACCAAGCACATGGCCGCATCGAGCATCAGCTACGCAGAGCGAATTGGACAGGACATGGTCAATGCTGGGTATCTGCGCCTTGTCGGTAACGTCGGAAACGCATTCGCGAACAGCTCCAGGATGAACTACCAGTGGAAGCCCAAGGTCTTCCAAATCACTGGAATTCCCGAGAAGAAGAAGGTTCTTGACCGTGCATCCACTACCATGTCTCAAGACAGCAGCTTCGTGCCAGACTCCCCCGTTGGAACCGTTCAAGAATATCTTTCCGGCTGGAATCCGCTCAACAACCCCTATCCCAACGAGACTGCTACCGAAAGACTCAAACGTGAAGCACGGGAAGCGGACGAGCGCTACAAGGGCTCCGTCAAGAAGCTGGACTCCCTGCGATGCAACCTCGAGGAGGCTATGATTGACCACCTCAAGTTCATGGAGCGCTGCGAATTGGACAGGCTGAAGGCGATCAAGGCAGTTATTCTGGACTTCTCGGGCGCGATCAGCAACGTCATTCCCAGCTTGCAGAGCACAGTCGACAAGATGATGCTCTTCCAGGAGACAGTGCAGCCTCTGGGTGATTTGAGGTATCTGCTCGAGAATTACAAGACTGGGCCGTTCCTTCCCAAGGTGACGACCTACGAGAACTACTACAACTCTGTTGATGGTATGTTTTATATCTGATATTCCAGATGTGATCCTTGCTGACCAACTCTAGAACAAACCTTTGGTGTTGACCTTGAGGCAAGAGCCCGATCTGACCGAAAGCGTGTGCCTCTTATTGTCACCACGATCCTCATGTTCTTGGACAATCATTATCCTGATCTAGAAGGCGACGAAGCCCGCCGTGGTATTTGGCTTGTCGACGTCCCCCTCGCACAGACGCACAACCTCAGGACTGCCATCAACACTGGAAAAACTTTCCCGCAAGAAATTCTCGAAAAGTACGACATTCCAATTGTGGCTAGTGTTCTCAAGCTCTACCTCTTGGAACTACCTGGTATGTTTTTGACCAAGAGAACTCTTCGAGAATTCTGGAAAGCTGACTCTGGTAGACTCCCTTGTCTCCTCTCACGTGTATGAAATTGTCAAGACAGTGTACAGCACCACGGCCACGGATGCATCGGAAGAGCAGCGCGTCTCTGTCATCCAGTCTACTCTTGGGCAACTCCGTCTCGCTAACATTGCCACTCTTGACGCCATCACCACCCACTTCACTCGCCTCATCGAGCTGACGTCGGCTGATGATACCTACGTGACGGCATTGTCTACTGCTTTGGCGCCATGCATTCTCCGACCTCGACAGCCTACTAGCATCACGATGACAGAGCGCTACGCCTATAGACTGATCCGGGATCTTTTCGGCCACAAAGACGCCATCTTTGGGGAGTTGAAGCGTGCCAGCTCCCTTACCCACTCCTCATCCGGTGCCCAGCGTCCTCGGGCGATCTCAACCGATGAGAGTAACCGACGAGCCAACTTTGAGGAGCGCAGCCGTGCCCTTGCTGCGCAGCGTTCCCCTCGGGCTACTTCCCCAGGCCCCGGTCATCGAGGCTCCCATCGCCGTGATCGAAGCGTCGGAGGTCCGGAGACGAGATTCCCAGTCAATACGTCCCCAACCGAGCGGAGGAACACAGCCACTCGCAACTCTCTAGAAGTGCCTGGAAATGCTGATGGAACTCCTGTGGTAAACGACAAGGGTACGAATGGAACTACCGATAGCCCGGAGCACCCTGCGCCATCTAGTACCCGCGTCCCTCTCCCACGTAAACTGGCTAGGGGTCCTGGCAACCGAGACTCAGCCGGAAGCCTGAGGGGAGAGGATCTGGCTCCTAGAGGCGTTCAACTCGAGGACAAACCTATGGACTACTGAATGTGAACTTGACCTGTATACACGACTTGGAACGGCAGACCTCTGACCTCTGGAGTAGACGGCGCATGACTAGTCATGTGTACATTTTTGTCTTAAGCGGGCACGTGGGTAATGGAACAACTGGCGGATACTTACGTATGGACGACCTATCATTTGTTAGGCACAGCATGTGGCCTTGATATTCAGGATGCCCTGGGTGGCAAGTTTGTTTGGGCGATATGGAATGTGGTGAATTGTAACATCACTAGTGTAGCTTGCGGTTCTTTTTGTCTTTGTACACTGGGAATGTGATGATGAAATAGTATCTACAGCCCAGATAAGCTCCAATATGAGCATTTATGACCTTGAATTTTGGAGCATGTCTCGACTGGCAGGGATCCAGCGGGCTCGATAAGTGAAGGCATGTCCCCGGTTCGCGGAAAGCCACCGCCGTCACGGTACCTGTTGCGAGTTCCAAGGCGGAGCAGCTTGCCGTGCATGCAGTGGCTGGGCGCCCCAGCCCGATGCCCATGCCTCACCACCTTGGCCTTGTGGCAGAATCACCGGCCTCTTAATTAACTCAGCTCCCGCTCACTTGCAGCAACTCACACCAGAGAGCTCTCGCACACTTTGAGGGGCACCACCAGCTCGTCCCGTCGCTCTTTGGTTGTGATCTGTACTTCACACTCCACCTCGATCGCCCACGAATCAGATCCCGATCGCACCACATCACATCGCAACAGCCCTCCGCCAATAGATACAACCTCCAGCCGGCAACCGAAGAACCACGGCCATGTGTCTCGTCCGCGTCAAAGAAGAGGAGGAGGTCCGCATCCCAGTGCGTGTGTCAAGCCGCCGCCGCACCTCGACCTCCCGCCGAGTCTCCCGCGCTGAGATCTACCGCGACTCCTACCGCGACTCGCTGCCCTCGGTCCGGCGCGAAACCATAATCCGCGAGACACGCCCGCAGTCTTCAACCTACATTGCTATCCCCGCGCCGGCGCCTATGCCCATCCCCGCCCCACAGCCGGTGCCCATCTTCGTGGAGCCCCCGCCTCCACCGCCCGCGCCGCCAACCGTGATCAGCACGCATTCGCACCACACGCACAGAGGAGCGCATTACGTGGAGGTCAGCCCGAGTCGCAGGAGTAGCACGAGTAGTGAGAGTTCGGCGGGGACGTATGAGCTGCATCAGCATGAGCGGGAGTACAGGAGGGAGAGGAGGGCGTATAGCCCTGACAGTCCTCGGCATGACACGTTTAGGTATGTCGAGGGGCCGCAGAGTGAGAGCGATTATGGGGAGAGGTATGTGCGGAGGGAGAGGAGCCGTAGTCGAGGGCCCCGGTATGAGGATCCGAGGGGGAGCTACAGGGAGACGCACGAGAGGGTGACGATTGGGGTAGATGATGGGAGGAGGAGGAGCGATTATAGGCGGTAGGTGCTAGGAGGATCTTGGCCATGCATGTACAGGTGGGATTCAGTGTTGTCTGTGGGGTCGGGATGGGCGTAGTGAGCGTAGTGAGCGTTTCGTTTGTTCTTTGTGTATTGCTTCTTGGGCTGGCTTGGAAAACGGCATGTTGATGACGCAATGACGACATTGGGGAGATACTTTTTCCTGGTATTTTCTCGTTTTTGAAATTTGCACATGCTGTGTATCTCGTAGGTCTTCTGTCCATGAAGAGACTATTACAACTTCTACCATTGGACGGGTACCTGGACAGCTTCCTTCCCCTGCCTATGGGATTATCGCGGGGCAGCCCTCCGCGGCACAGAGCAGAAACGAACACCTCTCGCGCACGACGAAGACAGCAAACGCCCTGAAGATCTCCACGCTGTCGGCCAGCGCCCAATTTAGCTGCCGCGGCGTCACTCCGTCACCTGCTCCAGCGCCCAGTATCGTGTTCTGCCCCTCAGGCGTCAAACTCTGCACCATGTATCCCATTTTGTGAAACTCGGTGTGCAATACATCATCGAAACCTTACTCGTACCTCAAGCTGAAATAGCTACCCACCTATCGACCCCGACAACCGCTCACGAGCCCACCCACGAGCACCACGTGCTTACCCTCTCCACCTCGACCGCGCCCACAATCGCTGCCTGCCGACTCCGCAAGCCCGCACCGAAGCAGAGGACATGCCTGCTCCCCCCAAGCCGCTCCTCTCTCTACAACTCCGCACTTCCCGACTCCTGCAATGTCCATCCGCGTCCTAATCAAAGAGTACCCGCATCGCGCCATCGCCCTCTGCACCTCGACGCACGTCCTCGTCCTGCGCCACTCGTCATCGTCGACGGACCAGCAAAACACATTCAGCAATGCGTCGTCGACGTCGCTGCCAGGCAATGGGGCCGCAGGCGCGCGGTGCATGGTCGAGTTTTCGACGGTCGAAGAGGTGGATTTGAGCGAGTACAGGGCGCTGAATATGGTCAATGCGTATGGGACCCTGGGACTCATTACGGTGAATGGAGATGTGTTTTTGGTCATTGTTAATGGGGCGAGTCGCGTTGCGACGGTGCGGCCGGGGGAGACGGTGCAGAGGATACATTCGGTGGGGTTTTGTAAGAGCACCTTTTTCTTGCTGGGAGGAAGGCTTGGGATATGTGGGGATGGGGGAATTGGGGGGAATTGGGGCTTTGGGGATGGTTCGCTGATATGAAGCAGATTGTTTGAACAGCTCGGGATACGACTCTTTGCTTAATGACGAGGTCAATCCATATCCGACCGATACGATAGATGATGAGGGGTATGAGATGGGGTTTGGGAAGGGGAGGGGCGAAAATCCGGTGGAGCATCCGTGTTTGGCGCTCAAGAAGCTATTGAGTAGTGGCACGTTTTATTACAGTGCGGATTTTGATCTCACGAGGAGGTTGCAGGAGAGGTATGGGCATACGCAAGAGAGGCGACGAGAGAGATATTGACGTGTTTTAGGTCCTCGGACGGCGCTACGGTATCGATCGATAGTTTGGATGCCGGATTCCTATGGAACTCGTACATGATTCAGCCTCTGGTAGACTTCAGGTCAAGATTAGCTCTCCGGGAGAAGAGAGCATTGGATGCTTCGGGGATACTTACATCGGCGATTCGAGGATTTGCTCTGACGATTACGGTCCCTTCTTCTTCGTCCCCCATCCGAACACCAGGATCTGGACTACCGTCTTCCATGACACTGATATCCCGATTATCCTGTAGAAGAGCGGGAACAAGATTCAACGCTCGTGGTATCGACGATGACGGCAACGTTGCCAATTTCGTGGAGAGCGAGACCATCTATCATGCCCCGTCAGGGGTTTGCTTCTCCTACACACAGGTGCGAGGGAGTGTACCGGTCTTTTGGGAACAGCAAACTGGACTTTTACCCGGTCAACAAAAGATTACTATTACCCGGTCACCAGAGGCCACACAGCCGGCTTTCGATAAGCATTTCGAGAACCTAGAATTGAGCTATGGGGCAATACATGTAGTCAATCTGCTCAGCACCGAGAAGCAAAACGAGGCCGAACTGTCAAATCGATATAGATATCATATCAAGAACAGCCCTCTAAACAGCAGCGGGGAGAAAGGTTCTGGGGGCGATGAACTCATCCAGCTCACAGAGTACGACTTCCACGCTGAAACACGCGGACCAGGCGGTTATGAGATTGCTAGCCAAATATCGCAGTGGATACAAAATTCTGCAGATGGCTTTGCATACTATCTTGCAGAAGAAGTAGAAGAGCATGCAAAATTCAACGGGCGAGATCAAGTTATGAGACGGCCAACCACGATACTCCAGCAAGAAGGCGTATTCAGAACAAACTGTCTCGATTGCTTAGACCGGACGAACCTAGTACAGACCATCATCAGCAAGATGGCACTCTTCCTTTTCCTGAGCCACAAGGGCTTGGGCGCTACTCCGGACTTCTGGGCTAGACATTCAAGTATGTGGGCAGACAACGGAGACGCGCTGTCGCGCATATATGCAGGAACCGGAGCATTGAAGTCATCATTTACTAGACATGGCAAGATGTCTCTAGCTGGAGCTCTGGCGGATGCGAGAAAAAGTGCAACGAGAATGTACATCAACAACTTCGCCGACAAGGGACGACAGAACACCATCGATATGCTTCTCGGACGGTTGATGGGGCAGGCGCCGGTCCATCTGTTCGATCCTATCAACGACTTCGTCTTAGCGGAGATGACGAAGAGGTCAGCAGAGTACACCACAAACGAGGTCATACACATACTCGTGGGCACGTTCAACCTGAACGGTAAAACACTTGGTCTCAATGAAGACCTGTCGCCATGGCTTTGTCCGGATGTGCATCCTTCTCAACAGTGTCCTGAGATTGTGGCCGTAGGATTCCAGGAGATAGTCGACCTTAGCCCGCAACAGATCATGTCTACGGATCCCCAAAGGAGACAGATGTGGGAATCGGCTGTCAGGAACTGTTTGAATGAGAATGCTGCGAAGCATGATAAGGAAGAGTATGTACTTCTAAGAGGAGGCCAGCTTGTTGGTGCTTCTTTGTCGGTATTTGTTCGAGCGGGCTCGTTGAAGCTTATCAAGAATGTCGAAGGAAGCATCAAGAAGGTTAGTAGTCTTCATATTAAATGTGAAGTGATGAGCTAACGGTCGATAGACGGGTATGTCCGGAATGGCAGGAAACAAGGGAGCTGTTGCCATCCGCATGGAGTACGCCAACACTTCTATTGTTCTTGTCACAGCACATCTTGCAGCGGGATTCGCCAACTACGAAGAACGTAATCGGGACTACAAGACCATCAGTCATGGCTTGCGGTTCCAGAGAAATAGGTCTATTGAGGACCATGATACTGTCATTTGGCTGGGTGACTTCAACTACCGTGTTGGTCTCAGCAATGATAAAGTTCAAAAGTTGATCAGTGTTGGTGATCTCGAAACACTGTACGAGAACGATCAAGTAAGCTCACAAACTGGCCACTTCATGGTGCTCCGTCCTAACACCTGTAGCTTAACCTTCAAATGGTAGCAGGCCTCACATTCCCCTTCTACTCTGAAGCGCGCATTACCTTTCCACCGACTTACAAGTACGACATTGGAACTGACACCTATGATACCTCTGAGAAAGCTCGTATTCCAGCGTGGTGCGATCGTGTACTTCGTAAAGGAGACAACATCCGGCAGATAAACTATGATGCTGCGCCCTTAAAATTCTCGGATCATCGACCAGTGTATGCAACATTCCAATGTCTTATCAGCAAAGTAGACGAAAAGAAGAAAGAGCAGTTGAGTTCGGATTTGTACCGACACCGACGCACCGTAGTCGGAGACACGCATGCAGCGGGTGTGATGGATGATACCGACGACGAGGATCTCATCGGATATGACTCTATCGAGCCAGGGCTACCACCTGCAAGCTCAGATAGACGGAAATGGTGGCTGGACAACGGGCTTCCGGCACGGTCAAGAGTAGAGCCTCCATCGAATGGCCACTTCCCGAATCCAAAGAAGCCCAGCAATCCGTTCACACCAAGCCCAGAGCCAGACTGGGTCGAAGTGAAAAGAATGAACCGGCCAGATCCACCCCCAGCCCGACGCTCACAGGCCGTCGACTTCAATGGCTCAAGTAATCACAGTTCGCTATCGAGCTCGAGCACGAGCCTTAATCAAATGGAGAAGTCCAATCCTCTAGCAAGGAAAATGATCGTCCCGCCATACAACCCCGGACCTACCCACCTAGACGGTGCACAAGATGTCCCACTATCCCGCACTCTATCTTCAACCTCCACATATCCCCTCCCCATCCTCCCCTCCCGAACCCCTCATCAATCCCACCCACAACCCCAAAAATCAAACCTCTCGACTCAGCTCGCTCAATCACAAAGCCAGCGTAAACAAGGTCCCCCTATCCCGACAAAGAAAGCTTCACTATTGGCGAATTCTATATCTCCAAGATCAACGCCATCCCCGGATCAACAACACCAAGCCCAACGGTATAGAGATGATATAGACGAAGAGTCATACGCAAGACCCAATCCGCCGCCGCCGAGACGCTCGATGGCGACGCAAGGGGCGAGGAAAATCGCCCAGCCCCCTGTCGGGGGAAACTTGATCGATATGAATGCAGAGAAACCACCGCTGCCCCCAAGGACGGGGACGGGGTTGAGTGAGAGGAGTAGTGGGGGGAGGGGAGGTAGTGAGGGGAGGAATGGAGGGAGGGGTGGAGCGAGTTTGATGGATGATGAGCCGGAGGATTTGGAGAGTTTGAGGGGGTGGGAGGTTCTTAGGCCAGCGAGGTAGTGGGACGAAGGGGAACGGGCGAGGGGTGAGAAATAGCAATGGAGATAAGCGATGGGGATAAATAGTAGGGATAAGGGAGGGTGGAGATAGGTATGGAGGTGGATGTTTGGATTAGCATGGTGTTTGGATAGGGAGTATTATTAGAGAAAATTTCGGTTCTGGGAGGGATGAATTAATGGGATTATTATGTACACATGGAGAGCTTTATGATGCGCATCATCACTGTCTATTGCTTTTGAACGTAGACGGTCGAGTTGGCATCCACTCATATGGGGCTCCGACTGAGACTTTTTAGGCCAAGCCATAAGTTGTTCTCCATTTTCCCTTTCATCGGAGAGCAAGTAATTAGTTTGGCGATATTGCCCTTCTACACGTGGATCGTTCTAGGAGAAGGTTTTGGGCATGTACCTTTTCTGGAATTTATTTTGTGGTTGGGGCGAGAGGGGTTTGTTCGAGCTGGAGTGGAGATTTTGGTAGATGGATGCTGGGCGTATGGACACCGAATAGTGGGGTTCCATGTTCTGGACATGCGTTGAACTTGGACGGCGATTTTGGAGATGCAAGTTGAGTCGGAAGACGCATTTGCGAACGATGCAGTGATTCCAAACATCCCACCATTCAGGATACAATTTTAGACATGGATCGCTTTGATTGGGGGTTTAGAGATACGAGGTTTTGGGCGGGAGAGGAGATGCTATATTGACGTGACGGAGGAGAGGCTTCTGGACGTGGAGTTCTTGTAGCTGGGTTTTCGACATGTACTCACTTTTTGACGGCCTTTCAAAAATACGAGTTCTTCGAAAGGAGGAGAGATGTTTCCTTGGTGGGGAGAGGCGTTTGGGCATAGGGTGTTAGTAGTTGAACTGTAGACATGTATTTGTGTGGAACTGGTTTTCAGAGCTTTGAGTTCCTGGGTGGGAGAAGGGGTATCCTTTGGAGGATGCTAGGCTTTTAGCCTTTCGGGATATTGAAGTTTGATTTTGGGCATGCCCTGTTATAGACGTGGTTTTATAGATGTTCTCTGGGTAGAAGGAGACATTCTCGTGAGTGGTGCTGTGTTTTTCGGACACGAGATATTACCTGGTTTAATTTTGGACATTCAGGGTGTCTTGGAAGGGTTTCCGTGTGTGCTAGGTTTTAAGCTAAGGGAGAGAGATGGGTTGGTTAACGCTGTGCCTTCAGGCATATTGTAGTTTGGTATTGGGTTTCAAACATGGATGGATAAAGAAGTGGTTTTAAATATGTGAAGCTTGGAAGCATATTCTTGGACATGTGCCAGCACTGCCAGCCTTTCGCACGTAATGCTGTTGAAATTGGACTTTCGACATATGGAGACATGTATATATATATTTCTTTCTATTGTAGCGAGATTATGGGGGAGGGGGAAACGAGGGGCGATCGGTGGTTTAAGTAAAGTAGTGGGGCGTTTGTAGAGTGTCTCAGAAGACGGTTAGTGATGGCTGAGTGAAGAGGAACATACATCGTAGTAGGTACCATTTTATAGATCGGAACTTAGCTTTTAGTTCCCATTCAAGACCCGAATATAGCCGGCCTTCTCTTTTTTAGATAGAAGGCCAAGTGTCACTTTCCATTCCACATAATATCATTGATAGTCTTGGATCATTAAATTGACTTATTTCATTCCTACTCGTCGCAGCATCAAACATATTCAATCACCGAGAAGTGAATATGTCCAAAGCTCATAGCCGAATCAAATAAAGAACGCTTATTCGTGGCTCGTACGACTTTCGCTGGGCCATACCACGTTTCATACCTACTAAACTGATCACTCGAAAGCATGGTGAAATCACCGGCCATCCAGAGCCTCCCCAGCAGCAACAGCTTCGAAATATCTAGCTATTGACGGAGGGTAGTTATCCCCGTACATTGCCAACAGATGTTCGGCAAAAGACGGGGCGCGTTGGGCCGTCGGACGATGTTGCATATGGTTTACACAACCATGTCCATGTCCATCCCTGAGAGTGGTTGCTGCACTAAACCTTTCACTGGCCTTTGCACTAGGCAGCTTCACAAGCGTCTCCGGGCAGTCTGGAGGCTTTGGTAAGGGTTTCAGGGCCACTGCTGCTTCTTCGTCCATTCGGAAGCCCAGCCTACGCTCCAAAGCTCGAGCCGCACTGGCCTCAGGATCGCCATGGCGGTAGTCCGAGTTATCTCCAATGTGGAACATGATCCAACTTTTGGAAGACACAGTTCCACAAAGGCAGGCCAAACCAGAAGGGAAAGCGACGGTGGCAAGCCGATACTCACCCGGCTCCTCAAACTGCCGGAAGAGTGCCACTGCGCGAAAGGTCAGCCCGCAGAACGAGCACATCTGGCCGTAAGGCACCACTTTTTCACCAAAAGCCGACACTGGCGCAAACTCCCTTGACATGGGGCGAAAGCAACGGATCACGTTGGTGGAGACATTGTCCGCCGCCCAGAGTTTATTACACTTACCGCACGTCAAACGGCCGAATGGATGAGGCCCGAAGATATGAACCACGGTGTTGGTGTGGCCGCAGTGATAGCAGTGCCACACACCGTCCGCATTCAAACGGTTGCACCGCCACGAGGAATCTTCATCAGGCTCGACCATTGTCAGGGTCTCGTAAGCGATACGGGAGACGGCCTCTGCGCGGCGGAGCTGGAGGTTGTCTTCGACTTCACAAACCCGTGCCCCGAAGAAGAACTCACTGTTTTGGAGTTCTTCTGGGCCGTTCTGAGGCATTGTAGAAGATTGGAGCTTTCCTAACCCTGCTCGGCAGGTGGCGGAGCCAAAAAACTGGCAGACGCGTGATGTAATGGAAGGAAACATCGTGAGTTGATCGTTGTGATGAGCGGTTATGAGGTCTTTGGAAAAATAATATTTCTGCTCCCTTTTAGAGAAGATTATATATGCTGCCAGAGAAGTTATATTCCAGTAACATGGGGTATATACAAGGTGTAGTTAGGGCGATAAAATGACACAATTCATCAGATAGAATCGACGGTCTGGCCTTTACAAGTTCACAATGATGGCACCCTCTAAAACCGAACAGCGATGCTGCATGACCTTGCGAGAACGTGAAAAGTAAGTGTGTGAGTGAGTGTTTGACCCCATTCAGAGACAATCTCATGGAAGCACAAACCAAACAAAACTCCCTACACTTCGCATGGGAATGCCTATGCTCCAACATTGATGGTGCACAGTATCACGGATTAACTAATATCTCGTCCAACAGCTCAACAACATTAAATTCGAAAGGAAAGGTTTGATCATTACTAACGTAGATACTAAGCGAGCCGTCAATCCAAGCGAGCCGTCAACCCAACCAACTTTTCACAACGCGTTGACTAACAACTACAATGCCTCAACCAACAAAGCTCCCACAACGCAGCAACGAGGGGGATATCCTCCTTGCTATCTCAGCTATTAACTAGAAGCATATCTAAAGTGAAAATCGCGCTAGATTAATCTACAACGTCCCTTAATTAATAATATATAACCAACGCGCTGGAATTACTGCACAACGCAATTATCAGCCAAATTTAAAGAAGCTTACTAAGCTAGAAGAGGAGGTGATTGAGAGATATATACTTAACCTAGATTTGTAAGGGTTTACGCCTACTCTAGTTATTATATAAGATATAGTAAATAAGCTACTTACTAAGTATGCTGGTGGGTAGGTTAGTAGAGACTAGCTAAGGAACTTTGTTAACTAGACTGCAAGTCTTAAGATATAATATAATTAACTATATAATTAATAGAGAGCCCTCTATAAGGATCCTAAGACTATTAAGGCCTAGTTTAAGCTTATTATATATATAAAGGCTGAGTATAGTATCTATAATAAGGATATATATAACTTTAATAAAGCTAGCTTCCTTATAGGTAAGATATTATCTTATCTTATCTATACATAGATAATTTAGGGGTATTAACCAGCCTACGTATAGGATTATATAAGCTTACCTTATGTAATTAGCTATATAGAGGCTTAGCAAGGGGTACCTAAAAGCTAAGCTTTTATCTAACTTAAGATAGATATAAAAATAATACTAACCCCTAATTATATACTACCTAGTTATATCCTATATATATATATATATACTATAGACACGTATATTAGGATAGAGCTACCTATCTATAGCGTATATTAAAGTCTATTTAACACTAATTAGTAGTTAATTAACTTTAACTGTAAATTGGCAAGAGTGAAGATAGAGTTATACCTTAGTAAAACTAACTTCTACTAAGGTCTCTGTTTTATTACTATTTTTGTTTATGGCTATAGAATAGAGAGATTAACCTTTAAGAATGTATAAAGGAAGATAGTATATTATACACCCTAAGAATCCTGCTGTATAAACCTAGTAGTAACTAAAATAAACAAATACTAGCGCTAACGCTAATACTAGCGCTATAATAGCTCAACCCAACTAACTAGCTAATACTATATTAGCTGAAGCTAGCTAGCCTATACGTTTACTAATCCTAGATAAGAACTAATTAGATTTGTATAAAGAAGAAGTAAAGTTCCTATATTTGTATAAGGACCTATTAGAGGAAACCAGTATTAGAATATCTACCCTCTAAAGCGCTATACGCCTTTAATACTAGAATAACTAGATTAATATAACTATAGACCTATTAACCTTCTACCTTAATATATATACTATGTATATTCTTGCTAATATCTACTAATCAAAAGGATTACCCAACTAAATCCTTAATAACTTTGAGGAATACTTCTATACATAGGAAGTGGAATACTTCTAATATATTAACTATGTAATTAGATAAGAACTTAGGGATATAATAAACTATAAAGGACTATATAGAATAATTAGGATAAACTATAAAATAGCTATAGAACTAAAAAGTCTAGTAAATAGAGATCTTACGGAAACTCTACTTCTACCCTAAGGATCTTATATGCTATTAATAGTTTTATCTACTAGGCTACTACCTAAACTAACCTTATATAAGGAAGGACCTATAGGAACTAAGATAATAGTACCTAAGATACTAACTAGACTATTAGCTCCCCCTCTATATAATCTACTAGTAAACCTACTATATAAACCCTTAATCTAATAACCCTCTATACTAATAGAGCTACAGCCCTAATATCAACCCTCTCTATCCCTATATAATATACCCCTATACTGAAATATCTATAGTCTAATATAGCTACTACTAATTGTTAAATATAAGAACTAAAGACTTCTATATAAGAAGATAATTATATTCTAGAAAGCTTAGAAGAAGTATAATAACTATACTAGTAAACTATATAATATCCTTACTAATAAGACCTAAATCTTTATTAAGCTATACTGTTGTCTTAATATCTATAAGGTATAATACTCTAATATCTTCCCTAATATTCTTAAAGATT